>JAUJYV010001187.1:0-20597 GCA_033995625.1 Ophyiulus pilosus
GTCCCTCTTGTTTATTCTCGGCGGTCGAAGCGCCGTTGCTCACCGTTGATTGCTGCTGCTGTTTTCGTGCAAATGTTTTCGAGTCATTTCTGAAATCGCGTGCGATACTATGAGTCATCTGTGGAAAAAAACTTGATATTAATTTGAAACAAATTTTGGAATCATAAAGCTATACTATTTTAGCTTTAACAACCTTTAATTCCACTATTTGAGCGTCGTCAATAATGAAATACCTGTCTCGATGCCTTGAAGCAGTACTACGGTAAGCCTGATTTCAGCTGTCTGTTTACGGACTATTCCAAGGTTCCATTTATTTTTACGTCCTACGTAAAAACTGTGATCTGTTTCTTTTTGCCAACCAATTTGCGATGGTAACTTTACACTAATCATTGACGTTCCAAGGCTAGAAATTGATTAAAACGGGGTATATGGCGATATTCGTTAAATTGTTCGGGATTTGGTTCATATAATTTTGTTTTCAATAAAACGTAGTCTAATCAGACCCTCTTGCGGATGCAAGTAGAACCTGCATAACGTACACAGCTGAACGTGCAACATGGCTATATTGGTATTTTTTACTTTAAGTATGGCTTTCGAAAAGCTGTAACTGGTTTCTAAAGAAAAATTACGTAATATGTAATCCATTGCAACAACTAAACTTGACGAAAGAATTTTGCATCCGTTTTATCATACAGTATTCGATATATCAAAACTATTATTATTAAAGGCTACTGTGTGCATCCATACAATAGGTACATTCATGAATGACACTACTACTTCTGCAAGTGTAAATCATCGTCATTAACATCATCGAAAGAGCTCAACGTCCGTTCGTGTCTGACGCTTATATACCTTCTCGGTTCTTCTCTTCTTAATTGTTAAGATGCGGGTGTTCGAACCAACCCACTCCCCCACCTATTAAGGTTGGCAAGCAAGGGAAAATTAAGGAAAGAAGAAAAAGAGAAAGGGAAATTAGATAGGAAGGGCCAGAAGCTATCACGATATTATCAAGCTGTGTGTACCTACAGCTGTTGTGCATTGCTGTCTGTCTGAGAATCCAGACGCCTTGGCTGGTCTTAATTGTAGTTTTCGTAGTCTACAAATGTTGGGATAGTTCTTCAAAAGAATCAGCTAGTATGGTAGTATTCCTACCGCTTATGGCCGTGGTTAGGGATGATCTTGTCATGTTCCTACAATTTAACTGTGGAACACTCAAAACCCGCAAAGTCAAAATAACTCCAGTGTGACAGTCTTGTCACTAAGCTATCCTGGTCTGTGCATGCTTATAGCCTGCACGTACCTGACAATACATTTTAAAAGCTGACACCAATATCACCACATGTTGTGCTTTTTGAGAGTAGTTTAAGCAAGCTTTGATGTGACGTGAGGGGATCTTGTTTAACGTGTCGCTATAACATTTAGGCTTTAGCATTGCATTTATGTCATTATAATAAAAACAATCCAGGTGTTCATACAACTCTAGTGAATGACATACACTGAAATATAATGCAGTTGTAACCATGGATAGGAATCTCTTAAACAACCACTATCATTAATGTTTAGATTAAAGTTACAATGTGATAATGAAACTACTCAAAAGTACATGGAATCAAGGTGACGTTCCCACAATAATATTTAGTAAGACTCATTTTGTAAGCATTTTAACTATGTAACGAGACATTCATCAACATTCTGGTTGTCATTCAGTGATCAGCTGACTTCAGTGTTGGCTCAATGTAGTTTCCCAATCCACTATATTTTTCTGACGTTGATGACTCACTGGCCTGTGGCACACATCCAACTTGATGTACCTTAGCAATGATGTTATAATCAGGCTGTTATAATTAAATAGCATAATGGTTAAGTTCCTATAGCGATTTACTGGTTACTATAGTTTGTTTCCACGCGTTAATTTTTTATACTATTATTTTTAAAAAAACGTGTTTCATTTGAGAACGCCATGAAAATGTTTGTATGGATACTTTAATCATCATTGTATCCGAAGTTTTCCTCTGTTGTGAAATTAATTAGCCATAGTGATTACAGCCAAAATTGTGATACTGTCTTCAATAGATACAACA
This sequence comes from Ophyiulus pilosus, assembly GCA_033995625.1. Lineage (NCBI taxonomy): Eukaryota > Metazoa > Arthropoda > Diplopoda > Julida > Julidae > Ophyiulus > Ophyiulus pilosus. The sequence continues at coordinate 2,082 of JAUJYV010001187.1, forward strand.
GCACTCTGGCAACAATCGACGCCTATCCAATGTATCTTCATCGTAATCACGCCTAATTAGGCTATTACTCCGTCTGATACTTTAATACAACCATGTAACGCTTGTTTTTGTTTCCTTCAATGGACCTGGGTTTCATCAACCGAAGATATCAGTTATGTTATTTGGATATCCAAGCAACGCTCCAGTGCGCGTTATCATCTTGACACAAATTGTTGCGATAGTAGGCATCAAGCTCTTCTTTTTGCTTAAACCTATAGAACCAAGGGGTCATTGCCATCGCTGCAGCATGCAATAAGAACGCTTGCTCATTGACAAGAATAGATCCATGCACTTCCCTTAATTATTACCGAGGTGGAGGTATTTTTTTGAATATGCCTTTGCCAGCATGTTAATTGTTCTCCAGTCACTAGTGAAAGTGCATTCTGCGGCGGTAAAACTGCTTTTGTGAACTGCATTTTAACTCTTGACAGCTGGAATTCCATGAACTGAGTTCAGGGAACTATATATAGCATGACATGAGTTTGACTAGAAGCAAATATTTTGTCCGCCACCACCCTGCCTAGAAAGGGACATTTTCTATCAGACACCTACGTCAATTAGGCTAATGAAATATTGATTGCTTATTAAAGGTGATAATGCTTTCCAGATCTCTCCTGAGCCCACGTGTTTGAGGTATACATTGTATATGGGTGCGACTTCTGGATTGACTTTCCTGAATGGATTGCCCACATTGCTAAAGGCTAATGTTGGGATATATATTTAGTTCCTCGTCTATCCCTGCCTTAATGACTTAAAATGGACTTGGGCGTCGTCTATAATGAACGTAATTAACAGTATGGGAATAAATCTAGTAAATGTGGGGAAACAAGTGTGACAAATATTCGTGGTATCATCAGGCAAATAACATGACATACTGGTGTTACGTAATCAGCTTTTATTGATATAAAATGGGACCTTTTGAATGAAATATACTATTTTTACTCTGCTACTTCAAATGTAAGTATGAGATATTTCGCCATTCTTGCTGTTATTGTTTTGTTAGTGCATTTTTTTTCTATAAATTGTTTTGTGGTTTGTATAGAAACCAAATGTTCAATTTAAATGAAATTAAAATAATATCAGGATTTTAATATTTTGTATTTTACAACTTTAAAAAACGTAATAAATGTGTTTTTTTATTATGATTTTTGTGGTGAGGGGCTGCAGAAGAGATAAAAACCAAGCTCATTCCAAATACAACTACAATGATATTGAATAGTGCAGCAAATATTGAAGTTTTACTGCTAGGGAGTTGATTAGAGACATACAATGTATATATGTGGTAAACATATTTTATTCAGAGCTGTGCAGCCATTCGGCTGGTAAACCTAGTTAATATTCATGACAAATCCTACGTAGATACTCTCTCATGCATTATAAAGGCCAAGGGCAGTAGCATTGCAGCAAGCCGTGCTAAATTGTGCGGTACATTTCCTAAACTAGTGCAGATTAAAAACGAGCTTTGTTCTAGTGCCGCATGACTTATGTGTCTGTCAACCTCACAAGCCTATATGTGATAATGTTTTTTACTGTATGGAGTAAGTTTTATCGAGTACAATGAAGCTTAATTGGCAAAGGTTTCAACTCAGCTGGCATTGCTGTACGTCGTTCTATTTTTGGACTGGAGTAATTAGGGTATCAGATATTTGGTCAGATCAGAAACGTACCTGTAATGATGGAAACTTTTGTCCTTTTTTAATTTAACGAAAAGTGCATGCATTCTGTCTCATTCACGCTTATTTTGCAATTTCACAGTTCTGACATATGTTTACATCTTTGCAGACTTTGTTAAGATTACGTGAGTGATGTTGGTGTTATCGGCATGGAGGATTACAAATTCTTGTTCAAAGTCGTTTTAATCGGAAATGCCGGAGTTGGCAAAACTTGCCTCGTACGTCGTTTCACTCAAGTAAGTCTCCAGATCGAAAACCAAAATCGGTTAGCATAGAACTCATTCCAATTTCCCTCCTTACTTAGGGTTTGTTTCCACCGGGCCAAGGCGCAACAATTGGAGTTGATTTTATGATTAAAAATGTGGAGGTGGATGGTGAAAAAGTGAAGGTAAGGAAACTGATTGCTTGATTGCAGACCCAATTACTCACAATCTAAGAGTATAATAAATGTATAAGAAAATTAAGTGTAGGTGCACACGGGATTGTGGTTTGTATATCAACCAAATGTTCAATTTTAAATATAATTTGAATATTTTTGTATGATTCAAAGCGTTTGTTCAGTTTATTCTTAGAAGGTAAATGATTACTTCCGCTTTTAGCTTCAAATATGGGATACAGCTGGACAGGAAAGATTCCGATCAATTACTCAAAGCTATTATCGTAGTGCGCATGCGCTTATTCTAGTCTACGATGTCAGCTGTCAGCCAACGTTCGACTGCTTGCCAGACTGGCTACGGGAAATTGGACAGTATGCTAGTACCAAGGTGCTAAGGGTATTAGTAGGTAAGAAATATTGGCCGAGCGGTCATTTGGTAACTGCTTTTTCTGGCATTCAAGAAGTTGTGTCAAATGAACGTTGCGAATTGCAGGTAACAAAATCGACAGAGACGACCGTGAAATCCCTCGCCATATTGGTGAAGAATTTGCGCAGCAGCAAGACATGTACTTCCTAGAAACGTCTGCGAAGGAGGCCGACAATGTGGAGACTTTGTTCATGGAGATTGCAACTCGGCTAACCCACGAGGCTAAGACCAGCGAAGTGGCACGCTACGACGTAAACAACGGGCTTTTGACCGCAGGGAGGAACCCTTCGCTGGATGCTGGCGAAAGCAACTGTTGCAACAGGTTTTCTTAGGACAGTGAGGTAAGCCACCCCACGTGTGGTGCACACAACCCTCGTGAAACGAGTATAAATAATTGTCACATGCATTCCTTTCATAACTAGTAAATTATTCCGCGTGTACCGATACGTGTTACACCGAGTGCAGCATAGGGTGGGCGATATCATTATTTGGTTCGCTTTTATTATATCGAGGCAGCCTTGCCATCTAGAATGGCAGTTTACTTCCAGATTCTTGGGTTATAGCAGGGCCCTTCTTTTCATAAGTGATATTATCGAGCAAAAGTGGCGATTGTGCTTCAGCTTTAAATGTGTTAATTTGCATTGTGTAATGCATGCGACACAAGACGTGAATTGGCAGTATTTGCACAGCCTAATTGCCACTTAAGGTTTTTAGAAGGTGCTGTCATTACATGTGTTAGCGTCAGAATGTAACAGGTCGTTACAGGAATTCAATTTGCAAATCAAACTAATTTTAACTTTGTGAAGAAGATTGTGGGATTAGAGTACACCAATAGCTAGTGTATAATAAGTGAATACTCAGTTTATAGTATACATATATTTGTTTTTATGGCCATAATTTGTGGAAATTATATCGGGGTAACTGATTAAAAAAAAGATAAAATGTGCTAACTAAAAAAAATGTCATCGTTCCAAACTGCTTAAAATGTGTGACAATTGAATAATTCCGATGTTTTTAACTTTTAAGAAAAAGAAAAAGAAAAAAATAACCTTTCAATTGGACCTTATATTACCGTTTTCGAAAACATTTACAGTATTACCTCGCAGTCAACTATTTGGGTGTTGACATCACACATTTTTCCAAGATGTACATTTTTTTGCAATATTGTTAATGCTCTCTCAAAAGAAACTTTGTGCAATGACATCATCCTTCAATTCTCTACATACATTTTTTTCTGATATATGAACAATTCAGCGGGCAGTGCAAACATTGTCAATTTAGATAAATTTGTATATAGTAAAAAGTAGATGGCTATTCAATATAATGTTGTAAGATTTTCATAGTATAACGTATAGAACTTGAATTGTATAATATATTAAACGTGAGATGTCTTATGAACCCCCGCAGTATTTATTTTTGATTGGCCAGAGCATGTTTTATGCTCAGTTCTTTTTTCTTTCTTCTGTGAATTAAATAAAAGACAGTCATCAAAAAAGATTTTTGATTTAAATTTTGTCAATTTTGATAACATTATTATATTAGTAACTGCAAATAGTTCATACATTTCTGCGTTGTAGTTTACTATACTTTGAAGCGGATTGTTTTTCACAATTTTTTATAGATGACTGAAATTCAAAATATAGCAGCTTAATCCCTCTTTTTTTTTAAATGCGAATAATTAAAATCAATAGATTAAAGCCAAATGTAATTTTTAAAGGAAAGTTTAAATTAGACAACATTTTTAATATTAAAATGATGAGGATATGAACAAAGGCAAAGTAGTGAAATGGATTTAGAGAAATCGATTTTTATTTATCCAAAATATTCAAACAAGCTGTTTGACCAATGGTTGGCCTCACCAACTTATTTTAATGTTCCTTGACATGAACTCGATGTTGTTCTCGAGGCGAATCGTGTTCTGTTCGGTCAGCACAACCATTTAATATCCGACAAATGTGATTTAAACTTAATGACAGACAAGTTTGTGAAACTTTTGCTTGCTCATTAAAAATTATGCATTTTGCTAAGGCAAAATGTCAGAAAGAATATGCTAACTTACATGTCTATTTAAAAAAAACTGAAAATGGGAGAGCCAGATATTTCTATTTTTATTCTTGAAATTGGTTAATTATGTTCCACTTCTATTTTTTGAGTAATTATTGTTTTCTTAACAAAAAGGAGTGCATTGTTGGCATAGAAAATATGGGTTACTGTAAGCAGCTTAGAATTCAAGTAAGAGGGTGGGCACGATAGCAAATTGTGTTGTCCGTAACTATCACAATACTGTATGTAAAATGGTTAAATATGAAAAATACCGACAGTCACCCGCAATGTACAAATGACTGACAATCCCCTCTCCTTCCTGTATATGATGCATATTTGGCAGTCGCATAATTGATTTGAATTGCCGTTCAAATTGAGGGATCGACGTAATTACTAAACGGTTGGGCCAAATGTACATAAATGCATAAAATCCTTTGCGCTAAATTTGTTTTGTTGATTTTACTTTTAAGTTTTTACGACAATAGGCTGTACCTATTTGCCAGCTGAATAACCTAAGCCAAAATTCAAAAAAAGTTGAAATTAAAAAGTCAACTTGACTGCATTTCAACGGAAATTCAGCCTTTTTTTTTTTTTTTTTGGCTGAAGGCTAATCAGCAGGTGAATGACACAGCCTATTATATTTGTTAATAAGCTTATTTTTTCTTTTACAATCTTAGGTTTTATTGCCGGTCGTTTGTAATGACTTGTAAATATTTGAGCTGTAAAAAGTTTTCCTAGCTTAGGTGAGTCTGTAAAATCTGTGTGCTTATTTTTTTCTATATTTTGTGTTGATTTTTAAGATTTTTTTAACATGACAATAGCAGCTAATTATTAGTCTATAAAGGAATGGTAGCATAAGGGGTATAATATGTTAAGATTCAAGTCAAAACAAAGGTTTAGAATGGAGCCCAATCTTTTGAGTAACTTTAGAAATATTGAACTTTTTTATTTTATAAACGTTTGAAATATTTCATAATACAACTCACTGCTACATTCCAAATGAATATTACAACAGCTTTCGTATAGACAAATCGGCACATGACTAGGCACACGTCATTTTTAGCGTTTTATTTTTGTTATTTGTTGTTCAACATTTATCCAGCACATGTGTTGTGGTAGCTGGTTTCTACTTAACTGTTGTGCATTTTGGCTGTATTTTACACTGTTATTCTGTAATAAATGAATAACTAATATGTGATTCTATTGCCAAGCTTTCAGTGTATGAAATTCTACATATTTTTTATTAATATGCTCCAATGATGGGTAAATAGTCAAGTCAGATATTAAATTTAATGAGGGGACAATGCTAATGATATCCATAACCAAATTATGTAAGGAAGCAGTACATTTCAATGGTAAATATATTTTATATAGAAACGTCCATTCAACATCACTAGATTACACAATTTTAAAGCTGCACACTACACAAATTTAAACTGTGCTTAATTCAAATCTTTGTAAAGCAAAATTCCATAAATTTTAAAAATGTGATACTCTCAGACAATTTCATAAAATAACATGTATAATATTTTGAAAATTGCTTTCAAACACAACAGTGAATTGTCACAAATCATAAAACCAACTTTGACGTGTTTTTTTAAAACATCATTTGAGGCAAAACAATAATCTTGGCTCTCTTAGTTGGTAGCTCGTGGTTTTGAAAGCTGTCTTTATAAAGGATAACAATATTTAAAAATCGGTACGTTAATGCACCCATTATTGTGCACGTTTATTCTTTCATTCAAGGGCATGTAAATACTGAATATATGTAGACTAATACATATAAGTAATGATTGCTTAATTATGCAATCCAAATCTAAAATTCCATCATTGATATTACTGTATATGACTGTATTTCACCCTGTTGATGTCTGCTAATGGAATGTATGCAGAATTACACCATGCACCACATCTGGCACATTAACAAGACAGGACAGTGATTACTATTTTTAAACTCTCTAGAAAAATGCTCAGATTCTGGAGAAATATTTTGGTAATTGGTGGTGGGAGGGTGGTTGAAAATTTAATGAATGCGCCTGTTAATTTTACATTAGGGGTGGGGGGACCTCTTTTTTGTCAGAGGCCATTTGTATATTTATAATATCATTTCTACCTGTAGTTGCCTTGAAAGGGCCAGACCAAATGATTTTGCCCTCCTGAGGGACCTCCTCAGGGAGGTTCCCCACCCCCTACTTTACATGATTCCAAGCGGGAACTTCTGCATAAGATCCATTGTGGTGAAGTTAAGCTAATGGCTGGTTTCACAAAGCTCCAATAAATTGCAAATTTAGAAACCAATGACTTTTATTGGTGTATGAAAAATTGATTCGGTAATCGGACAAAATCGTAACGTAATTTCATTTACATGGCAAAACACGATCTTACTTTTCACTGAAAAGGAGTTAAAGCATTTTAAAAAAACTGTTCCTATTGAGGCCAGAGGATTTTGAAAAGTGCCCAAAATAACAGCATTTTAGTCATAATAAAATCAATCACATTTCAAACAATAACTTTGATTGAATGCTTATGGCACTTGATGAAACCGGCCATCTACTTGCTATTAACCTTGAACTTTAGGCCACGTACTGCATGTGATGTGCAGTGTGATAGGTTGCCAAAAAGTCTGGCATACCACGTATGTATTATCCAAAACATATGCAACTAGACTGTTCATCGAACGAATTACGACCGGCATTCTCGTGTGCCGCGGAACGCCTATTGATGACAATCCGGGAATCCCTTAAACTGTTTCTAGACTGGCTCGATGACAGCGGAGGCATCATTGGTTTTGAATTCTTCAGCTTATGGGCCAACGTGAGGAAAATGGCAACTACGTGGTTCGATTCGCTATCATCCTTGGCCGAAGTTTCAAAGAGGGGCATGTTGTGCATGTCGGCAAACTTCTGGGCCATGTTAGTGCTGATGGCAACTCTGTCCTTACAGTCACACTTGTTACCGACGAGGATGCGGGGGATCTCCGTGGTCAGCTGATTCCTGTCGCACTCTTCCACCCACTGAGGAAGGCTTTCAAACGTGGCAACTCTGGTCATGTCATACACAAACACTACAGCGTGCACATTGCGATAATAATGTTGAACCATGCTCTTGCGAAAGCGTTCTTGTCCAGCAGTGTCCCACAGCTGCACCTAATATGACAAGTCACATTTTCAAATTTATGGTTCTACTATATGATCAAAAAGACAAGCAAGGGATATATTTACTAACTTTTATGTGTTCACCGTCCACTTCCATGTCCCGTTCACGAAAGTCAACTCCTATAGTTGCTTCAGTTTTGGCAGGGAATGTGCCACCACAAAAACGATAGGTCAGGCAGGTTTTACCAACGTTGGAGTCACCAATGACTATAATCTTGAACACCCTGGGTTGCTTTTCATAAGATATAGAATTTTCCATTTTCTGTTCTTTGGCCTTCATTCAGTTGGCTGTTTATAAGTATATGATAGTTATATAATATTAGTTAATCAACACAAAGGATAGGATAAGACATTAAAAATTTGTCAAGCATAAATAAACTTAAAACCTTTCACAGTCAACAACAAGATGTAATAAATCTGAGCAAAACACTTACATATTAATAAATAGTGTCGTTTGATTGGATATTATACTAACAGTTTTTTTAAGTTGCCAGCCAGCTGACTTTTAAAGCATATGATGGGTTGTTTGCAGGATCCAATTTTTCCGCGATGGCGCATCTAGCATGATACTAAAACTGGCGCCAAATATAAAAACACAAACTGTTCCCAACAAAAACATCCCAATGTTGAGAGGGGAAGACTGGATTATTTTGCATAATGATGACGATATGATAGGGAGAAGGAGGTTGTATGTTATTTTATAATATATTGCGCACATTATTTATGGCGGTTTTAAAAAAAGAATTCAAAATTCTGCAAATATTGGTTCAAATTAAATTACAGATGGATAATTTTCAAAAGCTGGCTATGTTATCTATTTTTTCCTAATAAGCTTAATTTATCATATAACATTTATGCAGTTTTTCTTGCAAAATGTATTTATGTATTTCTCCAAACCAGAAATTAATGAAACTTGATGCTTTTAGCTATTGATAACTAAGATAATTATAAAACATCATATATAGGCCACATATGCATATATAATTAGTAAAAATTACAGTCTATTATTCTAAAATCCTTTTTAAGTCATATCTTCCTAATACATATTTCATAAAAATCTTAATGTTAATTAGGTTTTGCTACTGTTTTAGGATCATGTATATAGCGATTTCAACGGCAATACATTCTATTATACCATTAGCACATATAAAAACATTTATTATCTCAATAAAATTGGAAGATATAGAAAAAAATAATTTATATATATTATATTTTTAAAATTTAGAAAAAAAATCCCGTTTATATCTTTTTTAAGAAGCGTCATAATTATATCAGCAGAAGCCGCGGCATAGAAAACGCAGAGTTTTTATTGGCCAATAAAATTGATGTGCCACTCTGAGCTTACCATTTCTGTTTTTAAAGTTCATTTTGGAAAATGCTCATCGCGTGTTGTTTTATTTAGTGTATAAATAGGAAAATCTCTGAAAAAATAGTATAAAAAATCAAAGGAACTAAGCATTTATTTTTAGAAGTGATATTAAGCTTACCCCGCTGGCAATTGCAAGAAGAAAGCCTAGTTCGAGAGTACGGCAGTCGCCATTTTGAGCTGTGGTGGCTAACCACGAGGACGAGGTGGAGTGTTCGAAATTGGCGACTGTTTAGGTTGTAGTTTGGGAAAAATCCATCGTTTAGGAAATATACAATGGCACCAAGCCAACCCTTACCCCAAAAAGAAAATGCTCTTTTCAAAAGGATTCTGGTGAGCTGGCTTATGTATTTTTCGTAAACGCTAATACCTTCCGAAATTGTATTCCTCAAAATAGCACAAGTGAGGTAACAAGGCAAGGTTTAGGTTAGGCCTATTTTTCATTTTGGGTTTGGTCACTTAAAAATAGTTGCACTTATTTTATTGTTTGCTCATTTGTGCTTGTTCCTGACTTGTGAACCCATTTCCAGTTGCGGCCCTTGAGAACTGCTCCTAAATAACTATAAGCTTGATGAAAATTCTACCCTAGCTTGGAAGCTGCATCTAAAATGAAAGATCATTGCCATTTCCTTTATCACAATTCAGACTCTGTTCATTTGAGCCACTTAGATGGTATTGTTCGCCTTAGGGTCTGATGGCTTAGAATTATAGTATCATTTAGTTTTTATTATGTAAGACGATTTCTAAATTTGATCATTTTATGACCATGCTACCTATTTGAAACCGGCACTTTATCGTCTCTAAACATTATATCAATGATGCTCATGACTCAGTGATCTAGATATTACATTAGGGGGAAATGTAGGACTTTCAAGTCATGAAATATTCATCCCTCATTTTCTTGATTGAGTGACTACACTACAATTTTCAAATCTTAATTGTTTAAGATTGCCATTAAATTTAATTTGAATAAGTTGTAGTAAACATTGCTTTATTAGAAAGTTTTTTAGAATTATTGGCTTTGTGGTATATCTCAGCTCTAATTTTACACCATCTTTCACTGTCTGCCTACCTACATTCAACTTACTGGCCAAATATATGGGGCAAACACTAAATTTTGTAGTTTTAATCTAATTTGACATTGAAGTAACCCGTTGATTTTAAGTGTCTAGAAAATTAAATAAATTTAACAAAAACAAAAAAGCTTGCATATTTTACTGATAGATGAATAGCACAGTTTACGTTTGCTACCAATTTATTAACAATTATTTCTGCCATTGTGTGAAAGACAAAAGCTGGGTTGGGTGGCTTAGTGATAACTGCTATCCACCTGGTAATTAGGGAAACCCAGGTTTGAGTCCGACTAACTCGGCTATCTTCAATAGTTATCACAGTTTTATTTACTTGTTTCCAATAAATGCCAAAATAGTTGCTCTAAAAGTAGGCTACAACCTTGCTCTTTATCCATATTTTTCTATTTAATTTCCTTTTGTCCCGCTTGTGTATATTTATTTGGTGGTATCCCCATCAAAAGTCCTCTATGATCTTAGATGTTTTTGTATCTCTAAACTCCAATTTGTCTGGAAACACTCATGAAATAATGACACAATTAGTCTAATTAAATGTTTGATAACTAAATGCTACCTTTAGTCAATGTTCTCAAAACACCCCATCTAGACTTGTTTAGGGAAGATGTGTCTAATTGCATAACATTATCTTATTAAAAGTTCTAGTGCTATATTTAATTTCCTATAACAATCTGGGCATCTTCAGTTTCATGTAGTTGTACAAAGTTTAAGGCTACCATGCTGCAGTATAAATACTTTTCCCCTAGTACCATTATGTTAAATTTAACATTTTATAAATATCCATTTTAGTTGCAGTGTTTTTTTTGGAGTATTTCCTACTAAAACTTGTCAAAATAACTTAAACTACTTAACTACATCTTGTGAAGATTAAAGAATGTTGAATTTCAGGGTATAATATCATGAGACTATACTGGGTGTTAATTAAAATTTATAAAATATTTTTCTTTCCAGAAATGTTATGAACAAAAGCAGTACAAAAATGGCTTGAAATTTGCCAAGCAAATTCTCTCAAATCCAAAATATTCAGAACATGGCGGTGAGTACGAGATTTTGCAAATGACTTACTTCTATATCAGTACACAACTTTGCATAAAGCATTTGATCCTGTTTGTTTGAATAGCACCTTCTAGGGCCAAAAACTATTTTTTGCATCTTGTAGTCAGAATTCCATTCTTTAATGATCCATCATTTTTCTTTAATTTCGTTTTAGAAACTCTTGCCATGAAAGGATTGACTTTAAATTGTTTGGGACGAAAAGACGAAGCTTATGACCATGTCCGAAAGGGTCTTCGCAATGATCTCCAGAGTCATATTTGTATCCTTTATCAATGTATTTATGTGCGGAATTTTAAGTTAAGATGCATTAATATTAGCTAAGATGATGATAACTTGAAGGTTTCTCCTTAACGTAAGGGTCAGGTTGGCATGTGTATGGCCTATTACAGCGGTCGGACAAGAAATATGACGAGGCAATAAAATGTTACAGAAACGCCCTTAAATGGGATAAGGTATGCCTAATTCCCACATCGTGACATAAGACCCATGTTTTGTATCGCTTAAAACGTATACTATATTTAGCGTTTAAACTATTCCATACAGGATAACATTCAGATTTTGCGCGACTTGTCTTTATTGCAAGTGCAGATGCGAGACTTGGAAGGTTATAGGGTGAGTGAATTTCCAATCTGAAAACGCTCCTTTTAGCTTTTGCAATGTTTCAATTTATTGAGAATGTCAATCATGTTATTATTTTCAGGACACAAGATATCAGCTTTTTAAATTAAGACCAACGCAGAGAGCGTCATGGATCGGCTATGCAATGGCTTACCATCTGCTGAAAGAGCATGATATCGCATTAAAAATTCTAGAAGAATTTCGGAAAACGCAACAGGTCAGAATTAGTATTCTGCAAAAGGTAGCTACATAAAAATCTAGATGTCAAGTAGTTGACAGGGATGGGGGTTAAATATTAAATTTTATTGAACTGAATGGCTATTTAAATTCATGTTGTCAAATAATGTTTTTTAAAACAATTCTGAATGTATGTTTTTTTATAAAAATTTAGAAGCAAGGATTCGATTATGAGCACAGCGAGCTCCTGTTATATCAAAATATGGTCCTTCGTGAGTCTGGTCTACTAATTGACGCTCTGAACTACATAGACAAATACGAAGATCAAATTTGTGATAAATTAGCTATTTTAGAAACTAGAGGCAAGTTGATGCTCGTTGTTTGTGCCTTTCGTGAATCATTTGTTCTCTATAGTATTGTTATAGTAGTTATTGCAGCAGTATTGTTACATATATGTATCTATTTTTTTACTTTCAGCTGAATTAAACTTGCAGTTGAATAGATTAGCGGAATCTAGAAAAATATACCAGGAGCTTTTACACCGGAATCCAGAAAATTGGGCTTATTGTCAAGGTTTAGAGAAGGCTCTAAAGCCAGGTAGCAGCTTACTTTTTTTTGGCTGGTTTTCAGATATTCACACCTTCCATCCGAGTACTAACTTCATTGTCGTTTGAGTGCAGATACTGTCGAAGAGCGGCTACAAATTTACTTAGACCTGCAGGAAAAGTATCCTCGTTCACAAATGCTGAGAAGATTGCCTTTGAATTTTCTTACTGGTATAAAAGACTTTTGTGCACTTTTTTGTATGTCGTTAAGCTTGGGAAATTGTTTTAAGTTTTAAGCTTTTTTCCATTCCAGGTGAGTTGTTCAGGACTGCAGTGAGCAAATACATGAGCCATGCCCTGCACAAAGGCGTGCCTCCCCTTTTTGTTGATCTCCGCCCTCTTTATGCCGATCCTGAGAAAGTGAAAATCATAGAGAATTTAGGTTTGGGATTCGTTGAATCTCTAACCACCAATGGCTTTTTTACCAAGGAAGATGCTGCCAAATGTGAGTTTTGATGTTGCACAAAAAGGTGTTTATATCGAATTATAAATAACATCTCATTATTTGTGTACTTTTAGATGGTGATCCTTCCCTAAAGGAACCAGCTACTGCGCTGTTGTGGACATACTTTTTCTTAGCCCAACATTTTGATCATTTGGGAAAATACACTCAGGCTTTGGAGTACATTAATACCGCAATTGAGCACACCCCAACTTTAATAGAGTTGTTTGTAGTCAAGGGGCGGATATTTAAAGTAAGCAATCCTGGAAAGTTGTACTCTTTAAAAAAAATGCAACTTGATGGCCTCCACATCGTTTAAACTTTGCTTGAACTTTTAGCACGCAGGTGACATCCAGGAAGCAGTCAAGTATCTGGATGAAGCGCAGGCACTGGACACTGCAGATCGATACACTAACTCCAAGTGTGCCAAATACATGCTGCGGGCTAATATGGTGCGAGAAGCTGAAGAGATGTGCTCAAAGTTTACTAGGGTCGGTACATTTGTAGAACATTTAATTTTCTTATGCTTGTCTATTTTAATTAAACAAAATCCCTGAATTACCATTTGTACGGAGTTAGAAATGATATTGACTGTTGTATTTCATTTGATAGGAAGGTGTCTCGGCCATGGAAAACCTCAATGAAATGCAGTGCATGTGGTTCCAAACTGAATGTGCATTGGCATACCAGAGGTCTGAAAGATTTGGCGAAGCTTTAAAGAAGTGCTATGAAATTGATAGGGTTTGTACCTGTTTTTTCTGTAAGCATGTTGCATTCGGATAATCCATGAAAAGTACCGTTTGTCCTTCACACTGGAATTTCTTTCACAGTATTGTATGGAATTCGGAAATTTATGCTAGATACTTAAATGGACCGTTTATAAGTGTTTATGACAGTTTCTCAGAAATCATTCTTACATTTTTATAATGTTGTTAACAGCATTTTACCGAAATAATCGAGGATCAGTTTGACTTCCACACCTATTGCATGCGAAGAATGACTCTGAGAGCATATGTTGGATTGCTACGATTAGAAGACATCCTGCGGAAGCATCCCTTCTATTTCAAAGCTGCCAGATGTGCTGTTGAGGTAAGTAGCGTACATTTATGTATCGACGTTGCTTAGGGCTTGAGTTTCGATTATAATTTTTCTCTTTCTTGAAATCCTCCTAGGTCTATTTAAGGCTGCACGACAAGCCGCTTAGAGACGATGAAACATCAGGAGAACTGAACACTGGTAAGTCACTTCTTTTAAAATTATTTTTACTATTTTTTAACGATCGGTATGAGTGATAAAGTTCATTATATTACAATTATTTTATTGGAATTTCGATGATTTATATCAATCGTACATTCTTCATACATTTCATAATTTAATGCAATTAAATGCAGTATAAAACAATCGTTGTCAACAAATAATGCATTGGCAACTCAAGTTGGGAATAATAATAAAAAAATCAACTAGAAAAGAAATCAACACTGAGCTAATGACACAAAGAATAACGTGAAGCAAGATACATAAAGCTCAATAATAGTTGCCAAGGTTTCATTGACAGCACCGGTTTATTTCATTCTGGAACTAAATTGAGGGTTTGGGGTGGCTATTGAGGAAATCTAAGCCCTTTCCGGAGGGCGGGATGTCCGTGAGGTGATATAGCTGGTGGATGGAACTGAAAGTTTTGCCTGTTGTACGTGGGCCTGCTTCGTCGAGCTTGTCGAGTTGGACCAGCAATTGGGCGCCATCCACCTTGATTACTTTGTGACAGAAGGGTGTGCTCAACATGGGACAAGGGCACTGTGTTGGGAGGAGGCAGGGGATAGTGTGGCCCCAAATTAAAGTTTTGGAGCTGTGGTTCTCTGAAAATTTGATGTGGCCCTGCATTGAAATCGTCCTGCTGCGGCTCGTTGTAATGCATAATTTGCGGACTATCGTGATATTGGTGTGGACTATCATAAAAAAGCTGAGTCCCATCAGGGTACTGCTGAGGTACATGTTCTCCAAAATTAAGAAATAAGCCTCCGTTTAGCACCTCATAGGGAAGTTTAAGATCTTGCTTTAGTTTGGCTTTAGACTTAGGTTTACGTTTGGAGTTTGTGGTTTTGCAGCTTGCAGTATTGCCAAAAAGATCGTTGCATTTTTGTGCCGAAGAGTGCTTTGGCTTTCTGGCCCTTTTGGTTTTTGGAGCAGGGCTCTCTGTTTCAAGGGTACCCTTGTTAGTTTTAAAGTATTTCCAGATCTGTGGGTCGTTAATTGAGATTCCATGATAGTTTAAATTGGGCTGCAAAGCTACGTTTTGGGGACTCACCTGTCGGGGATAGAAATAGGCTAGCATGGTTGGGTTTTCGGACTGTTGACTATTACCTTGGTAATACAACGATTGGTATGGCGAGTCTAAAGTAGAAATACGATCCTGAGCTGGTATTTGAGGCAACGGAGTTGTACCATTTTCTTGCTCGTTTTTGTCCGTCTTATGCTCATCTGTTGAAGCTGCATTATTTGTTTCGTTTTTCTAGAAAAGTATAAAGTAGAGTTAAATTCGAGCATTCTGCAAAATATTTGAGTGTTCCTAATGCATTATTGAGTCTAGTTCTCCTCGGTTTAAGTTGCTGAGACCAGTGCAAGAAAGTGTTCGGCCTCAAGGTCTCGACTGACTTGCTTAAAATAACTTAAAACCAGGTCTACGGTTTTTGGAATGGCATTTAAAAACCTTGGTCTCCTTAAATATCCATGCTGTTTTGGTATTGCAGTTAGTGAGTTTCTGGGGCGATTTCTAAGGGCACAGTTCATGGGGAGTTCATCAATATTAAAATAAATGGAAAATGTTATGTACAGAAGAACATTAATCATATGGGGTTTATTTCGGGACTGCACAAATTTGACTTCTTATAGGGAAAAACTTCTTAAATTATTTGTTTTCAAACCTTAGAATTATTATTTGGAGGACCAATTATATATAGAAAACTGCATATGGTGCCACCGATGCCCTAATTTATAGTTTTGGTGCCTCACCTCTAATTGAATCCAAATGTGCCAACCTGTGGTATCTCTTGCTGCAAGCTATCTCGTGTAGCAGTCTTTCCTTTATCGGTGTCTTGAACTTCCACTGCTTTGATGATTATCGGCTTCTCTGTTGCCTTGTCATCATTAGTCATCGTCTGAAACTGTTGAGCATCTTCTTCTATAGCAGTAGAATCGCGTCCAGCGTGGGGTTGTGAACTTCCAGTTTTATCAGTTTGCATCTTAAAAGTGCTGCTGCCTGAATTGCTTTTATCTGGCTGTTTATTAACGCCATCAAGGAATGTTTTCTTGGGTACTTGCTGAAAAATGAAATCATCATCGTCGTCGAAATCTGGTCTCTTGGCTTGATCCGGCAAATCTAAGTCGTCGTAGTAATCTTCAAAGTATTCTTCTGGATTGTAGAATTGCCCTGTCTGAAATACATGTGCCGTTAAACAGAAGCTAAAACTTAGTGATTTTGCTTATCACGGGATGCACTATACCTGAATGTAAGGAAAACGGTTAGAAAATCCAGTCTTTACTTGTGGTCTCCGGGGTATCATGGAAGTTAAATGCTTTGGCATCCCAAAAGGCAACGAAGGATTCGGCACGATTGCTGGGTAGAGAGACACCGGAGGCCTTAGTCCAGAAATGGATTGTCCAATCGGTATTCTGCTAGGCATGCCATCTACGAGTCCATTTATTATTGGATGAAGAACCGGGTTGGCGTTCTTCCGTCTTGGTGGTTTAGGTGATCGGTTGAAGCCGTTGAGGCTATCAATCTCGTATGATTCTGCACTGCGATAGCTATCTGTGTTGTTTTTGCGACGCAGACCATCGTTATATAGGAATTCCCTTACGTCGTAGGGATTGACATCGAAACCAGGGTTCCCGAATGGGTAGCCCTGTGCGCTGAACAACGGATTTACTGCTGGGAAGGGATTGTAATAAGGAGCTTGCACGATGCCTTGGTTCTGCAATGGAAATTGTTGGAATGGCCCTGGGGTGGCAAATCCGCTAAGGTATGATGGGAATATGGGTGTGGTAAACGCTGGTATTGGGTAGGATAGGGCAAAACTGGGTAAACCTACACCGAGGGAACCACCAATGAATGCTGGAATCTGGTTTCCACCACCATATGGAGAAAACGTGTTCTGCAGGGGAGGGGCTGTAACAGAAAATCTGTTATGACCAAGAAGTGGAACATTGAAACCAGAAACTCTGTCGTTATAACCAGGCAATGGAGAGCCATAGCCCAGAGGTGGATTGTTGCCGTACAAAACGGATGGGTTGTTATTGTTAAATGCAAAAGGCGGGCTAGAATCACCCGAGTTAAAGGTGTTGTCATATGGGACGTTTTGGAATGCATTCCGTTCTGTGGCCTTTCTGTTGTTGACAGGGCCATAAGGAATGTTCTGAACTACTGGAATGTTTCCAAATCTTGAATGGCCGGAATTAGGAAAGGCTCGATTAGGAGCATTGTTAAAAGGGTTAGGGATAGTTTGCCTCCTTCTGAATGCAGGAATGTATGACAGCTCTTGCTGAGGTGAACGTTTATGTTCTCTGTGCGCTTTTGGCACATCGGTTCCTGAACTGGTAAGGATGGATGGTCTCTTGGTGTTATTCTGGACTTTTGGCTTTCGAGTAACCCTCTTGCTTTTGGCCTGTTTCTCTGAAGATTGGTCAGCTCTGTTTGTAGCCTTTTGTGAAGTGCTTGTTCGAACTGAAAAATGTAATTAAATGTGGTTACGCAAGAAAGCAACCCTGTTTGACCATTGAAAGACTTTGCTTACTTGATGTGCTCTTCGGTCTTGACGTTGAAACTTGTTGTCGCTTCCCCATTGCAATCGTAGGTTTGGGAATGGTCACCGTTGGAAGGAGCACGTCTTCAATAGTGGCCGTCATAACTGGGATCTTTGTGATTCGATTCTCTTTTAATGGAATGGGCGGAAGGGCTATTATGGTCGGAGTTGCTTTCTGATCGTCGGCTTCATCTAGGAGAGCATAGTCCCGCATGTTGTCAGGTTGCTGCTCGGGATTGGGCAGAACAGCAAAAAATGGGGCGCCATCCATTTCTGCTTTAGAGGTCATGCCAACAGCATGCCCAAACCTTTCCTGAGGGGCCGATCCTCCGGATTGCATCTCCTTGAAAAAGGAACTCGGTATCTGTCGATCTCTGTCATCGGGTGCATCGCGATCAGGGAATGTTTTGAGATTGCTCAATAGAAATGCTCCTTGTTGGTCACTGGGTACCGATTGGAGGAAATCGAAATTCTGGTCGCTTATATCTCGTCCGGAGGTGTCTCTGGAAGGGCCTTCTGAACCAAGCTCTCGTGGAAGAATTGGAGGATTTATTTGTGGCGCAGGAACCTTTACTGTTGTGTCGATTCTTGATGGCAAAAATAAATTCATGTCTGATTGCATTGGTCGCCGATGATCTGCAAGTGGCCATCC
>JAUJYV010001188.1:0-20596 GCA_033995625.1 Ophyiulus pilosus
AAATTTCGCTCGCTCGACTGCTCGTATCTCAAATATCTCGTATGTCAGGGCACTCGTATCTCGAGGTACCACTGTATTGGACTCTGGGTTCATCGTCGATGCAAATTTTAAGCTGTGTAGTGGGAAAATTCATCGTGGCGTCATGAGTCACTGGCATCGCCTATAGGCGTCATTTTCCAAAAGAAACTACTAGACATTCATGTTTTAAAATTGGCCATCGATAGTTTTGAATAAAAAAAAACCAATGCATCACCCACTCGAAGGCATGGGTTGCAAAACCGGAAATTTTGTCAAAGCATTCAAATGCAAAATGATAGAAAATGCAGTATTTGGGTTGCCTTCTTGAGGTCATTCACATCGTTGACTGCCAGTGAATTGGTAGGCATGTACAAACAAATCCAGATGCAGGTTCACGTCAGATCCATTTTTAATAACCGGTATCGCGATGATGCAGCTGGACAGGGGAATTTCCCCTCTGTGCGTGCCTGCATGAGCATTGAAAAAACGTGCAAAATGACTCATTTACTTACAGCATTGCTCGTGTTTATGTCTATGCTTCCTTTCAAGTATTCCAAGACCTTGTCAAGATTTCCTGCTCGGGCCGCACGCAAAAAATTTGCATTGCCGTCCGTCTGAAATGAAGAAAAAAAGAAACAAATAAGAATAAATTACAGGATAGGAACAAACAAGGGATAATCCCACATCTCAGCTTTACAAAATTGTTGTGAATTATTCGGGCGAATTCTATAGCTTGCTTTCCTCATAAATGAGGCCCTTCTTTAAGCTTTCACCAACTAAGCTGTAGTCACGAAATAGATTTCACCCAAGCTGAAAACCGATTTGGATGGAATTGATGCTAATGCGCATGCACAACAAGTAGCTAAAGTCCATGACCTCATCGAATCGGTGAAGTCGTGAATTTATATATAAATAGGTTTTCAGCTAGGCTGAAATCCGTTCCGTGACCAATATTGTTACAATTGGTTTTAGGTTGATTTTAGTTTTGAATACATTTTGCAGTTTTGGTTGAAAACAACACATTTTCAACAAATTAAAATTCACATTTATACAAAAAAAGAGTACAAAGTCAAGTATAACATGCTAAACCACCGCTGTGCAATTAGCGTTCGATCCTGACTCGATGACATGTTTTATATTTATAAATAATGAGTACATTTAGTACACGAGTACTAGCTGTAGTCACGAAATAGATTTCACCCAAGCTGAAAACCGATTTGGATGGAATTGATGTTAACGCGCATGCACACCGAGTAACTAAAGTCCATGACCTCATCGAATCGGTGAAGTCATGAATTATATATAAATTGGTTTTCAGCTAGGTTGAAATCCCTTCCATGACCAACATTGTTACAATTGATTTTAGTTTTGTAAACACTTTGCAGTTTTGGTTGAAAACAACACATTTTCACAACTTAAACTTCACATTTAAATAAAACAGAGAAAACAGTCAACTTAACCATCGCTGTACAATTAGAGCTGTTTTATAATTATAAATAATGAGTACATTTATATGCCAGAATCTTTTGCGAAATAGATGAAGTGTCAACTGACAATCAACTAACAGAAATCGTAAATGGGCAGAGGCTAACCCGTCAAGGAAGATGCAGTAATTTGAAGTTTCATGAAAGATTCAACGGTATCAGCCCCAACACTGCGTCAAAATTAGCATGGAAATGGGTTTTTTACTCAGGTGATAAAAACGAAAAAGATCCATTAACGTCGCCATTGGTTCTGCAGTCGTTGGGAAACTTCCAGAAGTTATGGCGACGATGACGTTAAAGAGAGCTTGGAAACGTCCTTGTAGCACATGTCAGCTATATCGGCACAACAAGGAATCGTTTACGATTTATAAAAATTATAATTAAGAGATTTAGCTAAGGGTATGTAAATTAGGGAAATAACATATCAGACAGCTGTGCATAAGTTACCAAAATCGAAAGGAAAATGTACGTATATGCACAATGCCATGTAAAGTATAATTATTACGAAAGTATCTTAACAACATTTACTCCGCATGATGTATTGTATATTTCTAGAATAACGTACATTATTTAGGTCTATTTTCCATGAATTTTTATGATGCCTACAGGAGTCGCTGACCCAGAAAGAGTTAGAACTAAGACTCAATAGCATACAATATTTCTATTAAGGGGCCATTCAAGAAGAACGTCCCCGAAATTCCTTCACATTGTCCCCCACACCCTGTCCACACGGTGTCCATTTTGGCCCAGATCCCCATCCCACCCTCATAGATGTCCTAAATTTCTTTTAAAAAGTAGGGTGTCCAGAAAATTTGTTGGAGCCCATCCTATGCATTTTCAAGCACCCGAATCGCTGCCAATTCCACGACATTTTTCCAGATTTTTCTGGTTAATGTAAATTTCCTGACTTCGAATGGAAATTCCAGCATAAAATTAGTGTTTAACTCAAATTTACGCATAATATCCGACTTTCCCGAAGTTTAAAAATTATATTTAGGATTGGGGACACATTTCTTCTGGTGTCCATTTCCCCTTTCACTGACCTTTAAAACACAATTAATCAGAAAAGCCAAAAACTGAAAATATCATCATTAGTGGACCTCCATAATGCCTCCCCCTCCCCCTGTCCACCTGGCGTCCACATGCCAGCAGACCCCCGGGGGCCTTGAGGACGTCCTTTTTGAATAGCCCCTTAGAAATGTTTCGAGCTAAATGATCATGTGGGCATTTTATAAAAGATTTTGCAACGCTTTACCGAGGACTACTTCGTGATATTAATAATAAAAAATTAAACTTTCAAAGGTACTTATTACTCTTAAATAAACATTTATGAGCCTCCTCACAATATATATTCCTCACAATAAATCTTCACATACAAAAGCATTTCGAAAATAGGCTCTTCATATTTTTCTAAGATATAAGGTATAAAATAAAAGTACGTCATTACTTCAGCAAAACAGTTGAATATGCTTTTGATATAAGGCAATTCCAAAGATATTTATTAAAGCGAGGTAGTCAAAGAGAATTTGTCAACAGTCTCACAATTCTATAAATACTAAAAATGTATCCCCATTTTGCTTTAAATGCCAAATAAGTTTTCCTTTCATGAAATAGGAATAATTTTATTTTATGTTCACTGCAGATTTCAGAGAAACCTACATCTTAAAAAGAAACGAAAATAAAATAATCCTATTATAAGAGCAGCGATGTCCTATTTTACTTTTATGACGTTATTTTGTTCAGTTCAGACGCAGTTTACAATTCGACAGTCCGCTTTAAATATTAATTAAATACTTGCAATACTTTATAAAATCAAACATTAATCAAATGTTAAAATTGTGTACTCGGTAATGAGAGGATATAACCTAATTAGTGCGTTGTATTTTTCTTTCTCGCTCTTTATAAAACTAGAAACTGAAATTATATTTTTTATTGTTCAAGTTAATTAACTTATGAAACATAACGCTCCAAAACACCAATTTACAAGTTGAGTAAAAACAGTTATTATAATATACATGCTCATGTATTGTATTGTTTTTAATTTATTGAAATTTCCCGAAGGAGCAGACTGTTATACTGTAAAAAGCGAAAGCATGACTTTCAGTGGGAAGAAAAATTACTGAATTTCAGAAATTCTATGAGACCAACAAATAGAATATGTGCTACTATTAAATAGAAATAAACTTTGATATACACAAATACACGTAAAATAATTTATATTTTAATGAATGTCCTCCATTAAGTGATTTATTTATGTATGTTGAAATATTCTGTACTTCGAAAACATGTTTGCAAAAACAAAATGCTGGTTTTCTGTCTGTGTACAAAATTTTAAAAAATTCTTACCAAACATTTTGTTAATTGGTTCAATTTGGTTCACCTTAACGTTGATTCACAATAATGTTCATCTGCCTACAGGAGAATTTCGGAATTGTACTTCGTAAATAATATTAATATTACAGTGTATGTATATTATAAATATATCATAAAAATAATCATTGTATTATTGCATCCTATAAATCATAAACAAAATTCAATTATTGTATCACTGAATGCACATTTTGATAGTAAAGCTATCAATCTAAGAAATATTGCCATGCCATGAGATCAATTTGTAAATGTAGTTGATAGGTTATTCTCAAAAAGGGCTTAATATTTCATATGTCCAAATTAAATATAATATATCTACAATC
The DNA here is from genome assembly GCA_033995625.1 of Ophyiulus pilosus. Taxonomy (NCBI): domain Eukaryota; kingdom Metazoa; phylum Arthropoda; class Diplopoda; order Julida; family Julidae; genus Ophyiulus; species Ophyiulus pilosus. The sequence continues at coordinate 4,196 of JAUJYV010001188.1, forward strand.
TTACAGTTTGAGGAAACAAATCTGAAACAACTTATGGCCGATACAAACTGAAATATTATAGCTACAATGATTCATAGACTTTAGTTTCATGATATATTAATATATTATGCTGAAATATTATTTTTGTCCTTGCTTACATATACTATACTAATGTATAACATATACATAAACAAGTATAATAATAAAATAACCCTGATATAAACAACATCAGTTTTTGATTTAATGTTCAATGTTCAGCGAAATGTTGATTTATAGTTTTATATATTCACTACATATATTCGATGAAATTCTGTATTCTGTACACATTATCCCAAGTACAGCATGGATTTAGCCGATGTGAATAGAATGCGCATCTGCGCATGCGCTCTCTTTACCACCTTTCATAACCTAGCGAGGTTATATAGAGAGCGCATGCGCACATGTTTATTTAAACCGAATTTGTTTAAGTTATTCGGCAACGAAGAAATCCATTCCGTGACTTGAGCTATAGTATTGAGTATTGTATACCAATTTTATATCACAATTTTTGGTATACTGTATGACAGTTAGTTGTATTTTCTGAATATTCTGAGAATATGTTATATTTTTCAATAATTCCCCACTATATTTATATCTTTACATAATGCTCTTAAAAAACCACAGCATGGATTTTAACCGATTTGAATGGAATGTGCATGCGCTCTCTTCACCACCTCGCTAGGTTATGAAGAGAGCGCATGCGCACATACTTATTTAAACCGAATTGGTTTAAGTTATTAAAATCAGTTTTCAACAACGAAGAAATCCATTCCGTGACTTGAGCTATAGTATTGAGTATTGTATACTAATTTTATATCACAATTTTTGGGTATACTGTATGACAGTTGTATTTGCTGAATATTCTGAGAACATGTTATATTTTTCAATAATTCCCCACCATATCTATAGTTTTACATAATCCTCTTAAAAAACACAACATGGATTTTAACCGATTTGAATGGAATGTGCGCATGCGCTCTCTTCACCACCTCGTTAGGTTATGAAGAGAGCGCATGCGCACATACTTATTTAAACCGAATTGGTTTAAGTTATTAAAATCAGTTTTCAACAACGAAGAAATCCATTCCGTGGATTGAGCTATAGTACTGAATCACAATTTTCACAATTTTTGGTATACTGCATGACAGTTGTATTTGTTGAATATTTTCAGAACATGTTATATTTTTCAATAATTCCCCACCAACTCTATCGTTTTGCATAATCCCTTTGAAAAACGATGACAATACATAGAAATTGCAGTTGAATAGTCAATTAAATGAAACGCAGTTGGTGCAAGGAAGCGAAAAGCCAATTGCAATTTTCAGAAAATCGTTAGCTGGGTTAGTAAACGAAAGGAAGCAGTTCAGGAATTTCGATATATGCAAACTCGACTATGTATCCAGTGACAACAAAACAAGAATCACGTATTCGAATAAATATCATTCAAGATGGTGGCACAAACTCACTGCCTACATAAAGGAAGAACAACTGCGTGGTTGAAAAGGGAGCAGCAGCAGCTCTATTTTTGTGTTAAAATAGAAATTGATTGTTAGAATCAATAGACCTATATATAGCTTAGGAAAATACATACGAAACTGGGTCTCAAAACCGGAAAATATTTACCCACATTACGCACTGAATGATGCAGTTAATGTTTATAAGCCTTTTATTTTTAAAATAAATCACCGTGGTGCTAAATGCAAATTTCATAAATGACGTTTGTTGTTGTTGAAAACACTAACATTTTCAACGATGAACACGTACCATAAAATAATACATTTTAGTTTTATGACAGCGTGTGGTAAATCGATGACCTATTAATAGCAGATTTTTACACAAGGATTTATGGTATAGGTCGATGAAAATTTTCATTCTGTTTCAAGATGCTTGTCAAAAACATTCTGATGTTAGACAAAATCATGTTATATTTTAGTTCCACAATCAAAAATTCATCACATCCATTCAAAAAGCACAAATGGAAAAATGTACGCAATTCTGTTTCAGGGAATGGACTGAAAATTCTTGCAGAAAACGCTCTCACCAATGGATTAATCGCTTGCAAAACATGTCAATAAAACGGGGCCTGAATTTTTGTCTGAATCGATTAATTTGGCTATAAGGAACCAAAGCCAGGAAGCAAAACACTGATGGGGGAAGATGATGACGAGAAAAAAAAAAAAAAAAAAGATGGCGGCGCAAAAATTGCGCAACCCTCCGTTTCCGACAGAAAGTCTGAAATGTGGTAAACGGTGCTTACCTGCTCGCCTCCCGTCACCATGTTTCAAGCGCTAGGACGCCAAAATGTGGGTTATTTCTTATTTTTGCACACTTCCACACCGCGCGCACATTCACACACTGCAGTGATCGACAAAAGAGGGTCCTTGTGGCCAGGTTTCAGCCAGAAAGCCGATCCCAATTAACATTTGATCGGCGAGTGAGTCACGCCAGCGTACAAACGCGGCACAAAGAATTCAGACGCGGAGGATACGGAGAAGTGGGGCGAGTCGGACCTGATGGCTAGGGCTCCTTCCGAACCAGAGCTCCCAGCATGCCGTGCGTGACGATGGGGATGATGCAGCGGCGGGCAAGGCCCATTGCAACCGGCGGAGGAAGACGGAATATGGCGGGGTCTGCATGGGGAAAATCGACAAAGTTTCGTCTGCGCCGATAAATATCGATGAGTGGAACGGGGCGACAACAAAAATGGCCTCGGGCGACGATGGAAAATCATATTATCGACTAAAACACAGCACGAGTCTGGCAGCATGTTGACAAGTCAGTGTGGAGCACCTGTAAAGTGCATCCCTACTATCTCTCGCTTTGCCGACACCGACGGCCATTTCGCCGACAGCCCATTTCGCCCACTCTCGGTTATTATATCTTATCATAATTAGATGATAATTTAATCTCGATAAACTTTGTAGCTTCCATCATCAAGTTGTTGAAATTATGAATTTAAGGAGCACCAGCTTTTCGTGTCAACTAGACTCATAATTGGCATAATGAGTTATCAACTCAGATGCCATCAACACTTGCAAATCATGTTCCTTTCATCAATTATTATTCTAGGAGAACATAAATCACACACGGAGCATATGTTGTTTTTTGTTTCTTGTGCTTCGTACACAAACACGCAACAGAAACAAAGTTTATGCAAACCAATTTGTCGAAACGTGGTTTCGTGAACATGTTTCCATAAACAGGTTTGCCCAAAATACAGTTGTCCACATCAACAACACATTTCGAAACGGAGGAAATGTTTGCCTGTATACAATGGACAAAAACTGGTGTCTGCTCTAGAAAGCACTTGGGGAAAATTGAGCCAATGCCATATTACGTCATAGTATACTGGCCTTGGTAAGAGCGCCTTGACCAATTCAATTCAATTCAACTCAGTACCCTACAGTCAGCAAATAAATGCCATGTGGTAGGACCAGCAAACATGTTTCTTTAGATCTTCACCGCCTCTTGAGCGATCACAAAAATGTTTCATGGAAACACGTTTTTGTTCGCCACAAATGTTCTGAAACTTGTTTGCAGAAAACTGGTGAGTAACTAAACTCGAATAGATACTCGAAGTCAATGGATACTTATTATCAGATTCCAACAAGTCACTGCTAAATTCAGAATACCCACACTGATGGATAAAACAGACTTCATGCTAAACAGTACATTAGTTGCAATTACCAAGCAAAGATTCAGGTCAAATCTTCTGATCCATAATGCCCTAGATGACTCGCCCTGGTACTGAAACATTTATTAGGCTATATTACAGGACATGAAATCTACAAAACATGTTTGGCTCGAATCTCAGTTTGCACAAAAAGAAAGAACTGATATCAAATAAGGCGCTGTAGTTGTGTAGTGTATAATACATAATGACCGACAATGTCATTTTACGCTAATTAACAAATCTCTCATTAAACCAAATTTAATTAGGTTGTGATGAAAATTAACGAAAGTTTCACATGAGCAAAACTCGTTAATCCGTAGTGAAATTGATTTTGGTTGGAGATTAAATTTCCTCTAGGGGCTATAGGGTTAGTTTTACCAGGCAAAATTAAAATGTATTTAGGTTTAATGAAATGTACATGCAGTAATCCTGCCAACATGTGCAAATCTCTCGTTCGATAGGTTGACCAGAATGGGCCTCTCCATTTAGCAATACGCCACAAGAAATATTGCGTATCATGGGTCCCTTGAAAAGTGAACAAATTTTTTACAGTTTAAATGAAAACGTAAACCTAACACAGAATACGAACGCCATGGAATCGCTTGGGCCATAACCTAAATAACCTTAATGTTAGGATCGATATAAAAACTAGAAATGAACGAATTTTATAACATGCATAAGAGCAAAGGAGCGCCGCACACTTTAGCGAACTTACTCTAAGAAATGCATACAAATTGAATTACGGAAGGAATAACCCAATGATATTTCGAGGTAAAACCTCTGAACAGGACAAACACGTAGCCTTAAGTTTCACTTATAAAAATAACTATTCAACTCAGTACCCTATAGTAAGCGAACAAATGTCATATGGTATGAGGCCCTTACCGATTTTTATGAAACGTAGCCATACTAATATTCGACATAGAAAAAAACCATGCCTGCTTATACCATACAAGTGAAATTTCCATTCTGGTATTACCATTAACCGTCAATGAGTGTCCCAAGCACGTGCTTACAGGAGAACGGTGTGATCAGAATACAATCAAAATGGGGGAAAATGCATTCCCCTGAACGTTGGCAATCACCGATAGCACGGGTGCATTGCGTGTTTGCCAACCTTAAGGGGCAGCACTGGGTTTGTATTAAAAAAAAGGCCTATTTCCCCTCCAAAACAGACGAAATAACAAAGCAAATTTCGGTGTCAATTCAACCGTGTCATATTCAATAGGCAAAGCAAAGTGCGGAGTAATTATTATGGCGATTAATTGCGAGGGTGAGCGAGGCTTTGCATTCACAGCGCAAGCCAGACTGGAGAGGCCATTTTAGAGGCGCGAAGAAGAGTAAAGAAATCAATTCCTGGCGAGGGGCCGCCTCGAACAGGATTCGAAACTGGGGGGCCACGTTGCCGGTTGCCATGGACACCGGCTGCAATTCAAACCGAAAACAGGATTCCTTCATCAGATGGGGAATATATAGGTCTTCCCCGAGCCCACTAATCCACATATGGCGAGCGTGGAGAGAAATGGAGAGAGACACGCAAACGAGAAAAACGATAGAAATCCCCTGAAGAGACCATCGATAAGGTTGCCCTTCAACTCAATCTCTAGCTTAAGAAAATAATGCGTACAGGGTGTCACAATTGGCGTTACTACGTTTGCACAACCTTGTCATGGTGTCCAGGAAATTTGTTGGAAAAAATTCAAGTATATTTCCTGATTTCCCCGAATTTCAAAGCTGCTGGACACCAAGGATTCCAAGGCTCATGCCCTAAATTTTCAAGGACCATTCAGTTACCACAATATTTGTAAAATATGTTTCTAGATAATTTTTAAGAAATAGTACTATAGTTCTTGTGTGTTTTTATACAGAAATTTTCAGATGAACAGAAATTTCCCAACACGAACATGAAAGTCCAGCATAAACTGGTGTTTTAACACAAATTGAAAGTATCATTCCATATTTTATCGAGGTGATAACATTCAAGTACATTTCCCGATTTACTCGAATTTCAAGGTTTCTGGACACCAAGGATACCAAAGCTCATTCCTTAAATTTTCAAGAAAAAGTACCCCAATATTTGTAAAAGGAGTCGGAAATGTTTCTAGAGAATTTAAAAAAAAAATAGGTTTTATGTTCATTTTTTATCAATTTCTGTTCATCGGAAAAATTCTGTATAAAAACTCACAAAAAAAAACTATTTTTAAAAAAAAATTCAGGTTCTTTCCATTGCAAGTGTATTCGTACTACAAACAACACGAATTGCATACTGTGTATGCAAAAAACAACAATAAAAATGTACTGCAAAAACAAATGGTTGGTTTTTTAAATTTAGAAGGACACTAAAAAGCTCTAGAATGCTAGAAATGTCTTAGACAATGACAAGCGTTTGCAACGACTTACAAAATCCGCACGGTCCAATTGCTGTTGTATGAAAGATTTGAACTTTGGCCCATGTGGACAAAGAAAGTGACACATTTCCAATAGTAAGAGTAGGAAAAGATTTTTCCTGGAAGGGATGTGCCTGTCAGGATTCCAGATACACCAGACCCATCTCGTTACCAATGACATGACATTGTCCCAAATGTTAAATAAAAATACATATTTCGGAATATTTTGCACGTTTCCCATAATGGCGATTAGACACTGGTTTTGCAAGCATTATCAGTTTTCAATTTTGAAAACAATACACTACGCAATTTAGTTAAAATGTAGAATGGAGTTTGGTTTAAAACACCATGGCAAAACACATCCTTGAAATGCTGGATAAATATTTCATTGACTTACTACGATGTGTTTATAACATTGGAAACTTTCCTTCGCTCAATTCAAACGCTAAGCTGTGTTCTTTATGTCCTACTTCGTCCTCGACCTAGCAATATTAATCGATGTGAGTAATGGTATCCATGACAGTCTCTAAACAATAAGCAAAGCAAGCAGAAAACACCCTATCCTAGTTTCGATCTATTGCAAGAATTAGAATTCTACAAATAAGTAGGGCATCCCATCATCTCTAAATTTACTTCCAGATTTTACTTCGTTTCTACTTTACTACAAGATTTGTCGTCAAGGTTGTATTCAAGTTTTACCAAACTGGTAAATATCCTGATAAAAACAAACTAGTAAAAGCTTCCTCAATTTTATTAAAATTCCAAAATTGACAAAATTCCATTCTGGAAATTTTGGAAAATATAAGGGGGGAAATTAAGTAAAACACGTTCTGGAATACTAAAACACTTGATGTGGCATTCAAAAAGGACGTCATCAAGATGGGAAAGGGGGGGGGTCTGCTAGCATGTGGACATCCTGTATACATGGGAGGGAGGGGGGGTGCCATTATGGACGTCCACTAACGATGGTATTTTTCAGATTTTGGCATCTCTGACCATTTCTGAACTTATCAGACCATATATGTCCAGACGTGTCTGATTTCTGGTCTAGACGTATTTGGAATTAGCCATATATGTCCATACATAGCCCATATTTGTTTTTTTCCAACCGGGTGGCTTGAAGAGAACTCCACATTTCAGTTTGTTGACATTGGCATGGGCATATTTTCTCAAGTTTATCTCTTTAAGTTTACAGACATTTCCTTTAGTTTTATGTGCAGTATAATATCCACGAACAACATCTTTTGTTTTTTCAGTGGCATCAACATTATTTTTTACGTTTTCGATCGTGTCACTGTATAAGTGATGCGACAACGGATTATGGCAACTATACTGCAAGTGGAAAACTGAAAATATCGATGCATGGATTGACGTGGTATGACTACGGTATATATGCAAATATTACATGCCCGCAATGCAGAGAATACAAAAGCTGTGAGCAATTCGTCTTTTTTTTCTTCATTGTTCCATGCATGAGATATCTACCAAAAGATGCAAAATCCAAAAAGAGGGAAAAAATGCACTACAGTTAAAGTAGACGTGTTCAGGAAATCATTTCTTCTGGGGTAAAGAACGGAATTCCTTCAATACATAAACAAGTTAATTTCTGGAACTACGCTTATGCCAAAAACAAGATTCCATTCAGTGCTTTAACTTCGGAAGTTGCAAAGAGTTGAAAAAACGAAAAAAAAAAATTGGGACACAACGACGTAAAATGCATTTCAGATTTTTTTGCAAAATTGCCAAAAAAAAAACCCTCACAAATGCAGCAAATCCGAACGCATATTTACACAACAGCAGCACGGCTTACGACCCATATAACAGGCAAGCGTGCACGTCAATAAGAGTTCTTTGCCAAATCCATGGCAGACAGACGTGTTTTAAAACAAAAAAAAGAAGAAAAAATCCCATTAAAAATTAACACATTTCCGCAGTGCGATTTATGACGTCATTACAGTTGATTTGTCATGCAACTAAATAATTTCTATGGACAGGCTGCGTGCATGCATAAAAACTTTACGGATTCGTGTTTGTGTGTGAGAGAGAGACAGATGTGATAAAAAACGAGGCGTCAGTCTCGCGTTTAATCTACTCGAACAACAATTTCATTAAAAAGAAAATAATACTCCACGTAGCATGTAATAAATCCGAGAAACACTTCAAACGAAGCTGAGCGCTGGGGCCGAATCCTCAAAAGAGTTGCAGATAAACAATTTTTTACCTAGGACTAGATTGGTTTTTTTCGTTATTAGGGCGTAAGTTCAGCAGCGGCGGTGAAACGGAAGTGAAACGGCTAACGGCTGTGAATCGGCTTACGCGGCGGGGTATTAGCTCGGCTATCGGCTTACGAGAACTTTTCATAAAACGGTAGTCTACATAGAGTCGGGTCTCCACCAAAGGCAACAAGGTTTGCTGAAGCAAATATAGAACAAAAGTTTGCCCAAATTGAAAAGATGTTCACACTTTACTGCGCATGCTCAGCCGTCGGCTCGACATAACCGTCGACTCAAATAGCGGGTCTAATAGCGCCTTTGGAAAAAGCGCCATAAACAGGACACATTTGTTCATTTTTTCAGTAAACTTTTGATGGATACATCTCTGTATTCATCAACATGTTGCCGGAATCATTGTTTCAAGTTTGGGTTTGAGTGTTTGTATGTTTGGTGTTTGACAGTCCATGTGAAAGAATTAGAAATGGTTATAAATTTTATAAAATCCCACTATAGAGTATGTTCAAAACTTGCATATTCCAAAAATGATTGAGTGTGTGGGCCAACATTTCATTAGTAAAGAAACGAAAAACTATATAAAGTGGATTCATTATTTTCTACGCCCATTATAAGCTAGCGTGCAATGTGTATTCTTCCTAGTATCTGGACCCTGTTGTGCAGATTAATAATAAACTTTATGGCCACTTGTCCTAGATATCCAACAGTGTTCATGTTGGTTTCCAGCTCAGAACTTAAATTCATGTATCCATGGCAACTTTTCGATTCACAAGCATTAGTATACTGCTAATTCACAACATTTCACATAAGCTAACGGCGCTCCTTCGCAATATCTACTAACTTCAACTTCATTAATAATTTACAAATGCAACTTGCGAAATACGTATCCCTATAATACAAGTACTTGTATTAAACTAATATCATTTAAACAAGAGTACCATATTACAAATTACTGTTTTGGCAACGTATTACGTTGAGTAAAAGCTTGGTTTCAAAATTAGCCACACACACTAATCAATGTATCTCGAAAAGTTTGTAAAACAAGTTATTGTCAAGAAGATTTATATTTCAGTTAGCCTATTTCCAAAAATTGCAACACAAAGTAACCGAAATTTGTAATTCAACCATGTCTGCATGGTCATTAGGAAATATTTATGACTGTAATTGGTATCAGGATGATGTCAATAAATAGTCTGCGTAGCAGGTCACATCAATAAATGGGCGGTATTGGCATCAAGTCAAAAACTTGGCATGCAATCATAAGTTGGAGTTTTTATACAGCTACAAATCTTCAGAACATAGGATGGTAGTCTTTCGTATGACGTCATTACTAATAAGAAGCACCGCAATGACTTGGTGTTATTTGAAAGATGTTCCAGGAAAATAGCACAAAGATAACCTCGATAACTTATAACAAAAATCACATTCAAATGAATTTATCTAAAGTAAAATCCCGCTTTATGGATTGATGTTTCTTCCATATTTTTAAAGATTTCTTTCAAATTTTGTGTGCTTTCCTCCCAATTTTTGATATTTCCTCAAATCCATGAAATGGTTAAAATGGGATTTCCTCATTTATATAGGCACAGAGTTGACTAAGAATGTCATTTCTTGACATATGCACTAACCAATATTTGTAAGAATTTCTCTGACTTTTTCAAAATAAGTCATTCTTCCCTTACTATTTCAGGACCCCTTAAACATTCCAGGATTTCTAGATTTTCCAGGTCTGAAGGGGCGCTGTTTATTACTACAGATGGATTAATGGAGTGTCAAATAACGATATGATACCCCAAAAACTTGCATGAGCATATTTGTAAAGACGAAAGCTTGTTTGATGAGCAACAATACACGATTTACGAAAGATACATACAAATAAAAAAGGGTTAAGGACATGCTTTGTGTTCAACCAACTCATTATTGCACACGAGTTGATAATTGAGATTGCATCAATATACAGCAAATCCTCTTAAAACCTATTGTTTAACGAACACCATGTGTCCTAAATGAAGTTTAAGCCACCAAATCCCTTTGGTCGGATTCTCGAAAGTACCAAGTGTAAATTTGAGTCCCCAAATTTGAGTCCAGAAATTACCAAAAACTTGCAAATCAACATGAACTTCTCCTAAATTTTATAAAACCTTCTTTCGTAGACGTAAAATTAGCAAATTTAAAGTTTAGGCCCTATAATTTCCTTCAAAAACTGCACCTTCTCATTATACACAATAAAGCACCACAACATACATAAACGTTGGTTAACATCAATAAAATCAGAAAACTGTTTACATCATTCGTGGGTTCATTCCAAACAGTTCTCGCCAAAAATCACAGCTAACAACTTCCCAAAATTTGCGCAAATTCAGCTCTTATTGCCCAGCAAGAATTCAATTTGCTAAGTGTCAATAGGCCTATTTACAGCTCTGTCCAGGGCTGTACAAAAGGCATTATTATATGACGCATAGAGAGAGGCGTATATCACAATCGCTTAATTCATATTTTCAGGCGAACGAATTAAATGCAATAGCGTCGATTTTAATGAACCTCGGTATTAAATAATGAATTTTGAATCGATTCGATATATGGCGCATATGACTAATGAATTAATAATTCAATGAAGAAAAAAAAAAGGCAGGACGTGTGGATAAAAATGGAATAGATATTACGGATATACTTACTACAGACATGATAGCATTTCCTTAATCATGACTAAGCACTAAAATGCAATTATGAAAAATTGAAGGATGGCTATTATATACGAGCAGAAAAGGGGTTAACCCTAAATACAAAGAACAAGCAAGAACGATATCCAGAGTTCAAGACATATCCAACATGCGGAAGAGGAGTCGAGAGTTGAGAGTTAGAGAGAGAGAACATGCAACTGTCTCGAGAAGATTCGTCGCCGAATTGAGCTTCAACCGTCCAAATATTGCAATTCGCTTCTTGGCAATAGTGCACAAATGGGGGGGAGAAGCACGTGCGTTTTCCCGCGGGTGTCCGCATTAGGTCTACTGCAATGCGGTGTTCGGGGAAGTGGATTCTTCGAGTCAGCATCTCATGCCAAGGTGCTATCGGCTTCAACTTGCCGAACAGTGTCAAGGAACAGTGCAGACCATATATATCTCTTATGTGGAAATGGAAGGCGGAAGCAGACTGGCCCGCTAAAGCTGGTATAAACAGTCGAATCCGCTTAATTGCACAGTGACCCGGCAAGCCGAAAATGTGAAATTAACCGGTTTATGCAAATATCCGGTCACAATTTCATACAAAAGTTGCACATGGGGCTTGCAAAATATGTGCATTTATCCAGTTTGTGCAATTATCCGGTTAAACGGGTTCGACTGTTACGCGTATCAGCCATGAAGTATCATCCGATTAACAAGTCTGCATACACCGTACAATGTGGATACAGTCGAACCCGCTTAATTGCATACTTGATAAATGCACATATTTTGCAAGCCCCATGTGCACCTTTTGTATAGAATTGTGAGCGGATAATTGCATAAACCGGTTACTTGCACGTTTTCGGCTTTCAAGGAAACACGTTTATTTGGCAAAAAAATTTGCTGAAACTTGTTTGCAGAAACTGGTGAGCAACCAAATATCGCAAACATGTTTACGAAACCCTGTTTCTGTTTCGTGTTTCAAGTGTATACTAAACATGACTATCATCCAATTAACAAGTCTACATATACAAGCCATATATTGCAAACATGTATGGAAAACATCAAAGATAGACAAATGTTTCTATAAATAATTTTTCATTATATATAGGGATAAACCTTGGAAAACTAACTGGTCAAAGGTTTCCGCACAGGATGGGTTAATAACTTGGGGACAGAAATTGAAACTGGCCCAAACTGAACTAAAAAAACGGAACTGGCCCAAAGTAGCCACATTTTACAGTAATGAAAAGTCTGAAATATTGTGAGAATCACAAAAATGCGATGGGGTTAAACAAAAGGCATGCACTTATCGACAAACCCAATGGTGAGTCTACTCTTGCGTGCCCATCAGGACAAGGTCTGTTGGTCGCCAGATGTATTTGTATTTGACATTTCAGTTTATCCTTAACGCAACCCCTTTGTGCCTCCTCCCCCTTTAATAGAAATTATAATAAATAAATCGATGAAAAGAATGGCAAATTAGCTCTCCATTGGCACACGCCATATTTGTGTGCGATACTGAAGGACAAAACCGCCGGAACGAATATTGCAGTTCCGTAATCAACGTCAGAGGCAGCTAAATTTAGATGAAACTGAAAACGTCGACAAAAACGTGAGGGGGTGAAGTGTAATTAGTCTGCACGCAATCGCCATTCCACTGGGAACATTTCGCGGGAATCAATGTTCCAAAAACCATCGATGGAATCACAATATAGGTTTGATGTTTATTCGGCATACGTGAAAGTGTTCCAGTGGCGTGCAATGATGGCGAAAATTAAGGCTGGTATTGATTCAACCTTAATTTCCAACAGTGGCCCAGATGTCCAAAACACCAAATAAACAGCTCATGCGGAGAGATCCTAATCAAATATTAATCAGCAGCTGGGTGCGTGGTTAAGTTTAATAACGTTACTATTGTGTACTAAAACATGGCTCAAAAGAAGTAGCCCATCTTGAGGGAATGGAATCTCTCACTGTTCCTAAAGAGACTCCACTTTTATCAAGTTCTGATAATATGACGCTGCTGTAAAGGGACCTAGCCAGGGAAACTAGTAGAATCTAAAAAGGGGGATTTTATAAGATTAGCCATAAAAGTCAGTAACGATGTGAAATTGAAATCCAGTTGTTGAGTTGGCAGTACAAGAACTGGGAATGGTACAACCCAAAATGACCATTCTCCAGTAACCGCTAACTTAAAGTAGCCTTAATACTTAACAAAGGATTGGACTCTTGTCTACTAATTAAAATAAAAGTATATTAATGGAAACAAGGCGTCATTTATCAGAAAAAGTTAATGTATAGTGTGCAATTGTATCAAGCCGGATCTCCACCAAAAGCAACATGAGGCAACAAGGTTTGTGGAAACAAATATAGAATAAAAGTTTGCCTACCGTGATGTTTGAGCAAACTTATGACTTTTTTGTTGTTGCCAGAACCGTGGTTTCGGCAACATTTCGCCGATCGCTCGGGAGGCAGTCCGGATCAAAGGGGGGAAATGTTGCCACTTTATTGCGCATGCTCAGCCGTCGGCTCGGCTCAGCTGTCAGCTCAAATAGCGAGTCTATAATTGAACGTACACGCCTAGGTAAACGCGCCATAAACTGGACACATTAGTTCATTTATTCTGGCAACTTTTGGTGGATACACCTCTGCATTCATTAACATGTTGCCGGATTCATTGTTTCAGGTTTGAGTGTTTGCGTGTTGCCTTCATTGGAGACCTGGCTTTAAGACAAGAAGTAACCATAGAAAATCAGCAGCACACTTCAGAAATCTTGAAGTTGAGATTGTTCTATTGAGGACAACGCCAACATGCAAATGTTTAAAATGTTATGTTTCGTATAAGTTAAGCCTACTCCTTTAGCGGATAAAGCACTTAAGAAACTGGAACACCGAAAAATGTCAAAATACACAAGGTGCCATTATATGAAATCTGCTTCGGGAATTACATGACCTTCATTCATGTATTCGGTAACATCAAAGCCAGTTTTTATTTTATTATTTTGTTAGAAGGGGTTACTTATGACCCCACACATCATTGCAGGTCGGTATAATGGAGGTGAAGAGTACAGTTGTGACCAATTTTTAGAGGATACTTTCAGGTATTTGCTTAGAAACATGTACAGTATTAAAACCCATAACCAGAATATCTGACCTCGGTTTCGAAACCAGGTCTTCCAACTGTCAGACTGATCGAGTAAGGCTTGTTGGCTGGTACTGATATTGAAATATACGACTGTTAATCACCCATTATGATTAACCGAGCATGGTGCAACCAACAAAACATCCATTTACTTAACACGCCCAAATCAATTTCATTTGCAAACAGTGTTGCGAGCACGTTTAGTTTACATTTGGCAAATTGGATTTGAACAAACATGCACTCTGGTGCACATGTTAATTTTATGACGTAGCCTTATGGAGTTTATACCAACCTGATCCTAAAGTGTCTATTGCGGCATGCCCTACAAGCAACTTAGAAATTCCACACCAACTAGGACCCAACACTAGATAAAATACAGCGCTGACAACCGAAGACAATTTAAAAACACACCTCCTTGATATGTATGTCAACGTTTGATGTATGGGCCATACTTGATCCTGTATGGGCCATACTTGATCCTTGATGGGCCATACTTGATCCTTGATGGGCCATACTTGATCCTTGATGGGCCATACTTGACCCTTGGTGGGTCATACATCGCCATATATGAACAATATTGAACAAATGATGGGCCTTAATTAGGAACTGATTATTCATCTTTTAGCAATACTAAGCCATGTCTAAGCGACATATTGCTACTGATACATGGACATAAGGGCATATATGGTCATACATGGAGATACACATGGGAGAGTATGGTCGTACCTTGCCATTTATGGTCTTATCTGTCCAGACGTGTCCAATTTCTGGTCAAGCCATATTTGGAATTAGCCATGTATGTCCATACATGGCCCATCTGTTACAATCAGGTTATATATAACATTTTGCTAAAGACGATTTACTAAGCTGTTGTAAGATTTGAAGTTCCATTAAGTCCCAGGGGTTGTAATCAGAAGTCGTTGGCATGTTTTAAATGGGCAAATATGCATAGTAAGCAAGGATTTTATGTTTATGTACGCTCAACGTCCTTTCACATCCCATCAACATCTGTTACTTTGACCAGCAGGGCATTGCAGAAAAATGACAGCATTTCGTTTGAAGAAAGCAAAGCATGCATGAATAAGACATGAACAAGAATTCATGAAAAACTGAAAGATGGCAACTTTGTCAAGGCGTTGAAATCTACTGATAACAGAACATTCCATCTCGGGGAGGCACAGGATATTTCTGGCACAATAAGCCTTTATATCAACTCCCAAAATGGCGCTATTTTAAAAGGGTCATAAACCCTGCGCGTAATAAATTATTGCTCTGAATTTGAGAACCAAATAAAGGATAACACTATAAATATAATCATCTGGTTAGTATTGTAATGAGCTGCTTATAAATTGATCATTTATGTTGAAACTTCAGTAATGCAGTGAAGCTTGACCTAAACTTCTTTCAACCCTTTAGCAGATGCGTGCTTCCATGCCAAAATAAGATTTAACAAACAGTTATCATTTTTAGCTTATATTTCCAAAAAAAAATGTCCATGTTAGAATATTAGAATGTCTGTTATACCATGAAAAAACGAGATATGTGTAAATTACATCAACAAGTTATTAATAATATAGCCTAGAGTTTCAAAACATTCGCCTAAGGTTCATCATTCCACATTACATAAAATATACAACAACAAAAATAGCTTATTGTGTCAATAGTTTGATTTCAACCTATTTGAAAGCCGAATTGAATGGAATTCACACAATTCTGAAAACCATTAAGTTACTACAATTCCTGTCTTTGAAAATCTTTCAAAATATTGTCAATAAAAGTGTTAAAGACTATATTATAGATAAAATAGTTTTTCAAACAAAAATACTTTTCCAACATCGTATATCAGCATTCCAAACAAAAAAGATATTTTGAATGGTTCCCAGATGACTGCTAGACATCCATCCCCCTTCCTGAAATTCCTGGACCCGACCGTGAAAACGTGGCAAGTTGCAAAATAGCAACGTTGAAAAGCCTCCACTAACTTGAGTGCCCAGGAATGTTATTTGGGTACGATCTGCCTCAGGAATGAATTCCCAACCGATCCCATGAGAACCCGGCTAGGGAATCCAAATTACTCGGGTATTCAGCTCTCCGGGTACTCGGGTGTAAATGAAAATTATTTCAGTTTTTATTCTTGAAACTCCCTATTCACACTCGATACTCGGTCAAGTCAGAAGTAGTCGAGTACGAATAATTAAATTCAAATACCCAGGTACAGTGGAACCTCGCATAACGAGCATAATTGGTTCCAGAGTCTTACTCGTAATGCGAAACACTCGTTAAGCGAAAC
>JAUJYV010001189.1:0-20592 GCA_033995625.1 Ophyiulus pilosus
TATTCTGGGCAGCCGCCTAATCGGGGCAAAACGCCTCCGCCGGATGTGTCCAGATTAAGCGGAATCGACTGTAGCTGATTATTCTTCATAAGATGCATTTTGTGATGCATAAATGGTTCATTAGCACCTAATTAAGTCCCAAACATGACTAAATATGAGTCATACTTGGTCCATCATTGACTTGTTAAGACACAAACAGCATATGGCCCATCCATCATTGGCTAAATGTTGACCATCGTTGGCTAAATATGGCAATCATTGGCTAATTATTGACCATCATTGGCTAAATATGGGTCATCATTGGTTAAATATGAACCATCATTGACTAAACATGGAAACATGGACGACCATCATTGGTATAATACGGACAATCATGGGCCAAAATTTGTACATGGGTATAAATGGTCCATACACGGCACATCAAGAGTCAAAAATGGCCCATGCATGGCCATATACCCGAGAGGACATGCAGGAAAATGTGAACTGCGCATGCAAATACTGACCGAACTTGCTGGTGTGGTTCCTGGTTCCGTTGACCTTTCCGTTGGGCAGTATCTGTAGGGTGTACTTGGTCTGGCAGTAGAGTCGCCTGCGTCGTACAATACCGCTGTGGTTTTTCCTGGCGCTGCGGGCCAGTCGGCTGTACTCGTCGTCCCAGTCGAAGTCGAAGGTGCGTCTTGCCCGGACGGCCGAGGCCTGGGCCGGGGGGGTGCGTGCGCCGCCGGCCACCAGGGCCGACAGGACCAGGACCGCCCAGGCCAGCCGCAGGAGCGCCTCCACGGCTAGCGCGGCGCAGGGGACGACCGGAGCGCCCAAGGAGCGCACACAGCATCGGGCCGGACGAGCGGCGGCGGCGGTGGCGACGACGACGGACGACCGGACAGCGACAGCTACGAACGGAAGAGACGAAAGAAACACTCGAATGAGACCAACGTCAACAACCGATGGAAGGGAAGGACGGACGATCGCTTTTATATACCACCGGGCGCACGCGGAGCAGGCGGCGCCGGATGGGCGAATCACCCGCTCAAGGTGACCATCCCAGTCACCATCAACACTAACCGATAGGTTTTCATCTAAAAGGTTAAATGTAAGAAAACACATAACTAGTGAACCTGCTGGGAGTAGACAAAGTAATGTAAACACGTATTGCGGGCTCTGCATTGCTTTCTTGACATGGTGTTTGACCAACTGCCCTCAACGGAACTTTAATCCTTCGTTTCATGGCTTGGGCTCCAACAAGTTTTTGAACTTCCATGCCATTCTCCAAAGTCTCCAATTTTGCAATAGCCATGTGTATTCAAGGGGTGGACAAAATAATGTCAACACTTCTTCCAAGCATCTCCATACTACTTTCTCAATGAGGTGTTGTTGGACCACCTTTTGACCTCATTGGAATTGAACAGAATACAACGAAGTGTTCTACCATTCTACAATATTCTCACAATTTCTCCAATGCACTCTAATATAGAAAGACAACATGTTCTCAACTGGAATTATTTTAATGGAGTCATATTCATTCTACAGTGTGTAGCTTTAAATTTCTTAACGCTATATCCTTGCATTAGATTCTACATTGCAATAATTACAACATCGACATCATCATGTTGAGTCGTGTAGCCTATTGAATTACTGTAATTACTACATTTTCCACTTCAAAAAAATTTTTTGTATGTATTTGTTATAAAATCCATCAGCTGACGTTTTTGTAAAAGTTCCTAATTTTTTTATTTTCATTGCATTAAGTGTGCAAATTTCGCAACAATACTTGTTATAGTTTTGAGGTAAAATTCAGTACTATTGCACTAGATCTCGTACGATATCCACCTGTTTGTTTTTACCATGTTTTTGGGCTCGTTCGGCTTCCCTTGAAGATACATTTCGATTTCAGCAATAAAAAAAAATGTGCTGCGTGGATAAGATGATGCAAACTCATCCTTTTATTTTTATTTATTTTTTAAAGCCAACGTGTTTACAGTTGATATTAAACTTCAAACGAGGTCAACAGATGGCGCTGTTTGAAGCGGTTTCTGTATACGACCTTGTTATTTCGTTACAAAGCGTTGTTTTGATAGTGTTAGATTCATATATTCATCTTGAGTGGTCAACCGAGATATAAAAAATAGTTGTAAGGATCCATTTACACACATCAGTTTCGTGTCCGTTTCGTCACCGTTCAGTGAACTTCAGTTCAATCTTCAGTGTCTGTAAAGACAAACAGGGTTCCTTTTCCGGGTAATCTTTTCATAGAATTCTATTGATGCATTTACAAACGTCCGGCACAGTACGGTTCGTTCTTTTATCAGTTTCGATACTGAACGTCGTCGAAACGGATATGAAACTGATATGTGTAAATGGAATCTTAAGAAATAGAAGATTTTACTTCAGTACCTTGTTTCATGATGATCAACTATAATGATGAATAAGTCGACTTTTGACACGCCCTGTAAAATCTGGTGATCTCTGCGGGGGTCAATCATTAAATACAGAAAGACATGCAAACGCTATTTGTTTCAGTTGAAACAATTTCTTGTTGGTTACATTTTTGGATAGTTCTATAGTTGGATCGTACTTGATGTGTCCAATATACCATTGGACCAAATTTAACAATTTATTTGGACAGATCGAGTGCTTTCGTATTCTATGTGTACAACAAGTACAAATCTACTGTTGGACCAAATCTAGTAATCTAATTGGACAATTGAAGTGATGATGTACTGTAAATGCACTATTTACTGTTTGGTCATGTGTAGTAAACGAATGGCCCTAATAGATGGGGCTTACTGCAGGGATCATCCATTAAATACAATAAATCGATATTAATGCTTTAATACATTCACTACGAGAGATATGGACATATATACAGTGGCTCCTTACGAAATATTTTAAAACAATTCTGTATATTGTCATCACATGAAAGTGTACATTTTGTAATACTTAAACATCATGTCCGCAACGTGTAACAGCATAATGAATTACTGTTAAAGACAAGTTGTAATGTTATCAAAAGTGATTCGCTTCACATGTAATAGCGCTCAAAATCCGTGGGCATGTGCATAATTAAATGTAAAAATATATAAGTACAATGCACGTATAATTACGTATATAATCGTGTTTATTAAAATTTAAACGGTCACGGTGCAAAAATGACGTCTTAATTAGCTGATATAAGAGACGAGATTTTACGGCTTTGTATCGCAAACAAAAAAAGATTCACATAAAATGTCAAGTGGAGATAAGAGTACTATATGTATATACGGATCTTGCAATTAGGCTTAATCTAGTAATGTGCTTTGTATAGGGCTAGTACGAATGTACTAGATGGTATATACCATTGTATATATATGCTATGTATCATGAAGACCAACATATTTCTCCATGAATGCCACCTGAAACTTTTTGACATTTTCACCTCGGTTGAACCCCTTCACCCCTCAGAGCCTTACGAACCCGCCATAAATGTCCTAATCACGCTACTAAAAAAGGAGCCGGACGCCAGGGGGCGCTCGTAAAATTTAATATTTTCCAATATTCGAACACGTAGAAGGAGACGCGACGCCATCAATCGCTCTTGACAACATATAGTCTCCAAGCAGCCATTTTTTTTTTATGGCGCTCCCGTCCCGTCATGCAACGCGATTGTCATTAATCAGCTGATTAAGCTATTTTCGGACGCCTGGGTGCCTGGCTCGCAGGACGGTCACGTGATGGTCACGGGATAAATCGCGGGAGTTGCGAAGGGTTCCCACAATCGCTCATCACTGGATTATCGATTAAGGATAACCACCCGTTAACTTAAATTCGTGTCCTTATCAGGCAATTCACTCGCAACCGAGGTTAATGTCTGATTGGATGACGAAAGTTTGTAGAAAATCCGTTACGAATTCTATAATTTTCGACCCGAGTTGCGCGTTCGCAATTTTGCGAAGTCAATGGGATGCAACAGGTTGTCCAAAAATGATCTATTCCTTATGATCCTTAACACCATGTTGTCACATTTACAGAAATTCAATGTAATGCCAAGCTTTTCTGTACTTTTGAGTTTTATGACAAACCTATTGTCCGAAAATGAAAATGTCAAATAGAAATTTGACATCATTTGACATTTTCATTTTCGGACACCTGATTATAAATGTTCAATTGCACAAAATAATAATATTTGCGATTTTTCAAATTTAAATACGATGGAATTAACATGCTATTGAAATGACATGTTCTAGCATTTAATAAGCATTCTAGAAACACTCACAAAATTTAGCACATTTTAGTACACATATAAGCTCCGAATATTACTATTTAACGCGTATTTGAATACCAACTTTGAAAACCTTGAATTATGGGTGTTAAGTAAATTTGCTGGATATTCAAGGCTCATGCCTTCAATTTTCAAGAACTCCTACGACCACAATATTTTTCCATATACATATACAGTCCGAAAAAATTTAGTGAATTTTGTAAAAAAAAAAAAAATACTGTTTTACAACGGATTTTTTTTTATTTATCCCCGACTCGGATATGAAATTCAAGCATAAACCAGTGTTTAACACGAATTTCAATCATAATTTCGGTACATCGATTACCTTTATAGCGCTGCCACTTATTGGCAATGTAGGAAAGCTATGTCCCATGTATTCGGACATGCAGTGGCTACTGGCAAGGGTGTTAGCATGATCAATGACAAGTGGGGATCCTTAAACATTAGACAATGTTTAAAATGTTAATGACACTTTAGTAGCTTAGTAATAGATTTTAATTTACATTTATTTTGCACACAAAAATAATATTTAAACCGTTTTTCCACATGTAGTTTTTTTTTAAAATTACATTTATTTCTAATAAAAACGAACTGATAGCCTTATACATCAGTTGTGGATGCGCCCCCTTTGTATCCTGGCAACCAATATTTTGTAGACCGTCCACCACTGCCGGACATTTATATGACAGCGACACAAAATATACACAAACTTTTCTTGATAAGAATAGTTTTAGACTTTTCTTGTTAACAAAGTTTCAAACTTGTCTTAATAAGAATAGTTTTAAACTTTTCCTGATAACAATAATTTCTAACAATATTATAGTACAAAACAAAGAAAACTATTTACCCGTCTCATGCGTGCTAATCGATGTTCCTACGTTAAGATATCATCCTTCGCGCCGAACACACAATTAGTCAGTAGCACAACTCTGTACTCTTCTCTTCTGTGCACTTTTTTCTGATCCTTAGCACAAGCATGCACAGCACTTTTCTAGCAAGTGTAAATCCGGTAGACGTGCATCCCACACTTTTTTTTTTCTTTTCCTCTGGACTCTTTTGATGCACTTTAGACCTTTTGCTTATACTTTATAATCCTGCTATTTCGCTTCGACTTTTTGCTCTTCTTCACTCTTTTTCCTAACGTCCCTTCAGGACGAGCTCTCCGCCACTTGTGCCTTCAGTCTCCAACGGCGCTCCCCCTCGGTGCCAGCGCCTGCCGAAGGGGGGCGTGGTCACGTTGACGTCACCTTTTCTTCTCTCCTTCCCCAGCCATTGGTCATCTTCGCGCGCGTGCGCCGCGAGTGACCCCTCACCCCGCGGCGAGCGACCCCCCGGGTCTGGAGCATCTGCTGGCTTTTTTTTTTTACCCGGACGGTCTAGGGTCCTTTGACGTTGCTGTCCCACCTCCTCCTTCTTCCAATGTCATCATCATTGTTATTTTTGGTCCTCTTTTTTTTGTCTCTCTCGCTATTTTTCGGCATCCTTTTTTTTCTTCTCTTTCTCTCTATCTCTCCCATTTGTCCTCCCCCTCATCTGCTGGCCCCATTTCCCAAATTGCGGCACCCCCACACGCGTCGCCCTGGCCCTCCCAAGCACATTTTTGCCCGTGTGCAAGCTCTGTGTTAGTAGGTATGTCGTGGGAGGGCCCCCACCTGCTGCAGCAGCCGTGACGTCTAACGGCATGATTTGGGTAACGCCATAGTGATGATGAGGAAATAACCTCCACAGGTGGCGCTGTAGGGCGCCAAAATGGGATTTTTTTTTTGGCCCTCTCTTGCCTTATCGGGTCTATGATGAGCCACGGACTGAACGTCCTTAGTGCGCATGCGTGGTTCTTCCCTTCCCGCCTCTAACGTTAAGGTTAACGTTAAGGCGTTGGCTGGCTCAATTTCTCTAATAAGCCATCAAACTTGAACAACATTCAGTATCTGGTTTGTTCAAAACCTTGTGGAGGAAATTATACCAGTATATGAAACGTTCTAATGTTGCCTTTGGGAAATTCCATTTATGGACACAATATATGTGAATATATAGATCGTATATGATTTGCCATGGACATGTACAATTGTAGTATATTGGAATACACATTCACTATAGTGAAAGTGTCATGAAGCTACTGACAAAAAGCGTGCACGATCCTGAAAAGACATCACGTGACATTACGTAAGATGGGTTAACGAGGGGTCGGAAGTTACTTTTTCTCGAATCCACACTGGTTGAAATTGCATATTTGAATGCATCGTCCGTGTGAATTGCTTCAATCCAATTTGTAATTTTAGAAGTTTTCTCATTGTGGCATTGTGATATATCGTAACAGCTCAAGTGCGCGATCGCGTTACGGGGGGTGTTTCCTCGGGTTGATGTGACCCCCATCAATGGAGTGTCCGAAAAACTTAACTGTACATTCAACTTCGTATTCTCAATTTGTTTCAATCGTTGCGACAAGGACTCAAAATGTATTTTTTTCGGAACCTCGGAGGAACCATGTAAGATGTTTTGGGCATTAACTCCTAAAAATGCTAAACATAAAAGGTTCGACACGTGTGTGTAACTCAGAAGATCATCAAAAATGATCCGTTAGAATGTATACTTTGCCGACAACCTACTTCGCCGACGTGCCCGAACGTTAGTTTATGTTCGGGGGCAGATTAGGCAAAAACTGGGTTCAAATAACATTATAATAGAAAGTATTTTCAAATTATTCGCCGACTCTCATCAGAGAGTCGGCGAAATTGAAATTGGCGGGAAACGGTGAAGTGGGTTGCCGACAACCCACTTCGCCGTAATGCTGCATGGTGGCATTGCTTGTTTCGAAGTTTGATTTCCAAATTGTTATATTGCACATGTAGCAGTGTTTGTAATATTGCGTTCTGATATGAACCTTATCGATTTTATTTACAATTTTAAATACGAATACCCGTTTAGAATTACCATTCCAAATAATTTAATTTCTGAGATTAATAAGTGCATTTCAATAGGTGTGTCTTGAATGGTCAACAGGTGTCAACAAGAGTTTGTGGATGGATACAAAAATCTATACCTTTACTAATTTTAATTAGAAAAGATCATTATAGTCAGCCATTTGGAAAAAGCTATGGGCATGTATGGCCAATACATATATATGGGCTATATTGTCAAGTATTGACTATTTCGCCATTGATGGGTCATATATGGGCCTTGTACATAACGATGTAAGGACCATATAAGCTATTGATGGGCCAGTTATATACCATATATAGTTAGCCATCAATGATCTATATTAGATATACAGTACGGGAGGCATATTGGACTACATAGACTATACAGCAAAACTGCAATGGTCTACATATATCAAGTTTCACCATATATCATCATAAATACTATGTAATAGTCATATGTTCGTATATGCTTTTGTATATCCATGTATGAGCACACATGCGAACACATATAGCCATATATATGTTCAGACGTGTTCAATTTCTGATCTATAGCCTGGGTAAATTCTTTAATCTTTATTTCGTTGAGAAAATCTGTTTTTATGTAATACAAAACTGAAAACATAGTTTTACACAGTTACATGTTAAAAAGCATATTTTGTTTATAAATGTATTGATGTCTACTGCGGAATCGTTTCTAAACACGTTTCTATCAAATCCACGGACCACGTTCCTAAACACCGAGTTTAGGGAACACGTTGGTTCCGTTTCTCCATCCGAGCGTTATTTATGTAACAAGCGTATATAAAACGCTGCTTTTTAGCGTTAAATGGTGCAGACAGGTTCACTTAAGAAGTGTTTCTTTACCGCCCTCTCCGTTTTTCATCCCCGCAAGACGTTTTTTTTATTATTTATTTTTTTCCTATTCTTTCTTCTATATGTCTTGGGATGCTGCAGTTCGTGGATTCAACGCATCTTTTTTCTTCTTTCGGTTGTCTGTCGGCCAATAGCCCCTGAAAAATCTTAAAATAATCATTTGGGAGCGCGGCGTAAAATCCGCTCTTCTCGTATCTAATTCCCTGACAACCGATTTAAGTCGCCCCATTACCGCCGATGTATACATCAGTTTCCAGTTGGCGCTGCGATACAATAACACGCTACACGTAGAAAACACGCTTTCGACGCGTGTTCCGTCCCAAACTCACATCAGGAAGAAGTTCTGAAATCTGTCAGAGACCCCCAATATATATACGGACGATGAAACTGCGAGTTGTTTGGGTTTGGTCGGGATTTTCTGGGCTTACTTCCAAAGCGTCTCAGGTTATTCCGATATCCTATTCTCGTCTATCGCCTGAGATCAGGTGCATGCAACCTCTATGGTGCAGAAGAAAGAAAAAAGCTCGGTTGCCAGACGTTGAGGAATGGTCCTTATGCGGAGTTACGTCAGCCTGCAGGCTAATTCATTCTGTTAATGCGATGACGTTTCCCTCCAGGCAATAGACAGTTTTCGCAGGCCAACGTCTTTATACTTACCTTAACATTAGCGCGGAGGAAAGGGAGCAGCCATGCATTGAAGGTAATTTGTGCGCATGCGTGGTTCTTCCCTTCTTGTCGCTAACGTAAAGGTAAGTATAAAGACGTGTGGCATGCGAAACCTGTATAGTATACAACCTACTTCGCCGACAGCAATTACGCAGTTTCCCGCCAATTCTCATTTCGCCGACTCCCATTATAATAGAACAATTTTACGATAATTTATTGTAATTCTATACTATACTTCAATTATAATGTTATTTCAACACAGTTTTTGCCTAACCAGCCCTAACCCAACCTGACCTAACTTAATTTAACGTAACCATTCCGGATATTTTGATGTTTGAATTGTTGTCCGGTATAATAAACAATTAAATGTTTTTCCACATTTTTCCCAGCACATTTTGTCCAGTAACTAAAAGTCCTGTATATTGGGATGACTGGTCACAGAAAGAATGTGACGCACATTAAACAGATTTATTACTGAGGATTCCCAAAATCTTTTGTTTATGCGAGTTATACATATCTCTCATAGTAGAATATATAATTACAAATATTTTAAAATATGTATTTATTTATTTATTTATTATGAAAACACTAATAATGAACACATTACGCATTAGCATAACATATTTTTATAAAATTAGTTTTAACCTTACTGGCCCCTAAAAGAAAGTGAGAAAATCATTGAACCGGCGTTTCAAAATCCCTGATTTGGAGTCGTTTCCAAAAATGTTCAAAAATCCGATGCCATCATCCAAAAACGTCCAAAAATACGCCGCTGTAATATCCCCAATGGGCCAATCTCTGATATGGAGTCGTTTCAAAGAATGTCATTCTAAAACGTCCGATGACATCATCCAAAAACGTCAAAAAATCCGGTGACATCCAAAAACGTCCAAAAATCCGATACCATCATCCAAAAAACTGTCACTGTCAAAATGGCGAGAAGGGTATATAACGACATTTTAGCCGTTGTAATATCCCCGATGGGCCTAAGCCACCCGCATAGGGCACCTCTAATTGACCCATGATCTTATTTTTTATATATACAGTGGCCGTTTCACCACACAAAAGTCCTGCTCTCCAACCGCTTATTAGCAACGCAATGGTTATAATTTGCCATTCGTCCCCCTGTCCAAATCACGCTGTAGGCCCCTGTCCGAAATAAGCATTTAGCCTATAACGCGTTCGTATAGCGTATTTATTTAGGGGTCCTATTCTTGGAAAAGCAGATGTTTCGTATTCCCCATAGCAATGCAATGGCTGCTGCTGTTTGTTCATGATGATGGTGATGATGATGATGATGATGCTACAGGGATCACTGGCTCGATTCTTCCGCAACACCGTTCGTCAGTATCTTTTTTTTCAACAAAAAAAACTTTTACGGTTGCGAAAGCGTGAACTCCAAGTTCTTTTTTAATATAAGTAACCGATAACACGAGTTGATATTTATTTTGACTAGGTAACATTGTGAGACGCGTTCGTCTAAAGTTACGTCTAACGAACATAAAACGTTGAAACGGATAAGCTGGCGAGCGGCTCCCAACAAAGCCTTTTGTAGCTGAGACCCCTTTTCTTCTTTGCTATTAAGTTTTTGGGACAAATAATAATAAGAATCGGGGGTTTTATGGGCATCACTCCCGTTTTTCAAGATGGCGGGGCGTTATTATGACTACCAGCGCCACCGCCGACACCACACAACGGAATTCCGGAGAAAATATATGTTGGGGGTCGGAGGCCATGGACGGCACTGGACGTTCCCAGAAGAAGGGGTCAAGGGCAGGACGGGATGACGATGGAAATTGAAACAATGGAACTTTACAGACAGTTTCCTAGTTAAAGAAGAACTTGGCAGAAGCGCCTTAACCGAATCTACGTGGCTTTGGCGCCATCTTGGCGGTGATAGAAATTTCTGAAACATCTTTATATGGATAGTTATTTAGTATTTTATTAACAATTTAGCAACCACTGTGCAGCGTGATATTTTATGCTCGTTGTTGGATACAGTGTTGGGTTTATCGAAATTCCCTAAATTGGTAATAAAAGTGAGAAATATGTGTTTATGACTTATGAAGGAACTTGCGTTTTGTTTTTGAACAATAAATAGTGAAGGTTTAAAGATAGTTTTATTTGGGTTTAATTCCAAATTAAACATCCAACTCGAACAATGGAGGTTATACAATAGACGTTACAACTAGTGCCTCAGTCATAATTATACTTACATATTACCTTATATGGAATTTACAGTGGGCAAGAAACTTTTGGCACACCCAATAAAAATAATATTTTTCTTATATAAACCAATAAATTTGTTCAAAAACAAACAGTTTTGAAAGTTTAAAATGATGTCACAAAACACTAAAATATAATGCATGTTTCGCAGTGGAGTAGGAATATTTCACAATTTGTTGATGATGGTTCAATTATATCAATGTGTTGCGCTATAATTTATTAAATAGAGCCAGAAAATTGGGTCTTAGGAACCCTACCACTTTCAGCAATAATAATAAGCCCAAATATTTTGCAATAAGAACCAAAGAGCTCCTTTACAGTGTGTGAATGAAGCTCATTACTCCACCATAATCTCTTGATCTGAACTTTATAAATAGAACATTTTGGGGTTTTTTTTAAACCAAGAAATTAAAAAATAAACATTAACAGTAACAGTAAAATCACTTAAATCAAGAGTTTCAGAAAACATGGAAAAAGATGGTTAGGGTACTCTTTTATCCTTGCCAAATTGGTGGAATGACTATTCCGTACCATACCACATCGACCGGAAGTTGTAATTAATGCCAAAGAACCAAGAATTAATTTGGAATATTCTTTGTGTTTTGAGCTACCATTTTGTAAGCTCACAAAGTGTGACAATACTTTTTTTGTCAATGGAATTTTACATTTTTTACATTGTTGTACAGGACTTCGATAGGGAAATCCCCTGCTGATATTTGTGTTTGAAAGTCATAGGTGCACTAAGTTTGTACTTAGTGCTTAGTTCTGTATTAAATATATGAAATTAATTGAAAAATTGTATCATGTCATTCAGTATGGAGATTTTAAAGTGAAATTTATTTTGTATTGATAAGGCAATTTAACACCCATGTTTGTCGAATTATCTAACCTTCACTTGCTGTTTATTATTTCTACGATCGTATATTAATAATAACAGATGTAATCATGTATTTGAAATCCGACCTCGACATTATTTTAATTATTGACTTTTCTGTATTATAGGAATTTTTCATATAGCGACGTCATCGGCTACATTTCGAACGCCCCCTCGCGCTGCTGTTCTTTCCGGTCGACTCCAGGCAAGATGGCGGCACCCTTCCGCAGTCTGGGTGCTTTTAGGTCCGTTGTGAAACGCGCATTTAACGCCGATGTCATTAAAAATGGGGCCCACTGGCGTGTGCCCATTGGTCAGGCGACGTTTCGAAGGTCCTTCTACGCCGTCACTTCGGGTCTGTTGGCCGTGGCGGCGTTTTACGGCACCAGAAACCACGCATTGACAGAACCGAAAAAGAAAGAGAAGGTAAGAGGACGAGTCCATTCCTAATTGTTGACAAGGGGGGGAAGGAAGTAGATCGTCTCTTTAATGTTGGAATTATCATCTGTGTGCCATTTTTATTATCGCTCATCATATTAAACAACGATGGGAAATGTTACGAGTTTTATATTGACTAGGGTATTTATAGTATCAGCGACAGAAAAAGGATCATCCTCCTTCCTGGACACGGGTGATCCGCGTGTAGCCACCAGGCGTCGATGAAGCACAAAAAAAGAGCTCAATTTAATTGCTAATTATGTTTTTTGGCAGCCAAAATCCAATTTTATTATGTCTGGAATGGTACGCATTCAAGGTAACGAAGTGGTAATCTAGTAAATTTCGGAATAATGAAGAAGCGAAGGACATCTAAATGTCATGTGGCATCTAATCGAAGATTATGGTTTCAATCATTTGCCTCGTTAAACTCCCTTGTCAAAACTGCAATTAAAAATCGTCGATCAAATTTAACGTTGCGTAATGCAACGGGCGTATTTCACAAGTATGGCTTCTGGGGTGTCTCGATTAAAGGTCAATTCACACATGCGCGTTACGTGCACGTTACGTCATGCACCGTGAAACCTCTGATTGCTTCTTACAGAATCCTTTTCTCTCGATCCTAATCGCTCTGTGCTCGAGGTCGATGAGAATTTTTACTGATGGGCGAAAATTCCCTAGCCGTTTCTTCGGATGAGTTTAATCCGAGGTCCCGTGTACATCCCCATGCTCTCTGTACGTTAAAGACGCCTTGAGAGGGGGTGGAAGTCCCCCCCCCCCCTCGTAGGCAAAATTCTAGGTAGGTGTCTAGGTAGGTGAAGACTCATTCCCTGACTTTGGCATTTAGCCCTCGTGTTGCAGAAATAGGCCAACGTTAAGTCAACAAAAAAACAAACACTAAATTCTTTAGATATCATCCCGTGCATCGCCCATATATCCGTTCAAAGTCTATATATTTTCATATCTTTGGCAACAATATCTTTTTGGATTTACACTGACGATGTTTTCGCCGTATTGGCAACATTTGGGGCCATCCGTTTATCAGGAGAGACACGACAGAATTGCATCAGAAGCTTAAGCATCCGTCCGTCACAATGGATGGCCCGTCATTGTTTAGTCAATGATATTTTCGAGATGGCCAGATGTGTGTGCATGTATAGGTGACAATAAAGCATCACGGACGGCACTTTCACTGAACTGCGACTTGCCGTGCGTGTGACGTATGTGTGAATCTACCTTTATAGAGATAAGCGAAATGTAGTGAGTCAAACTGCTGTATCTTTATTTGTTGATCAAATACAAATTTGTTACTGCATCAACACTTCTTAAGAGTAAAAGAACAATGAGTATAATCTCATGTATCTCATGCATATATCTCATGTAAAGCTTTCAGGCACGTGAAAGCTAAAGCAAGGGAAAATCCTGGCCACGAGCTCTCGAAGTTGGCTCATCCATATCCATATTGTTGCATTCCGAATTAATAGCGTTTGGATTGACTAATCTCTGGCGCATTATGTCAAAATCCACTTAAAAGGTTGTGATTTGAACGGCTTCGTTGCAACATAGGTTTTCGGTGTTGATGATTTCCTAAACTGCAATTGCATCACCCTTTAAGTGTGTGTGCTGTAACGCACGATATGAGCGTGTCGTCTGTCATTGCAAATCAAAACTTTCCATTTCTAAAGTTGATGTTATGAAGTGCTTTTGTCTCTGGTTGCAAACAGGCCTTGGGATTTAATGTCGGCTAGACATATATATATATATTAAATATTTTTTTTTAAATTCATTCCTGGTCGCGAAGAGATCAGCTATCCATATATTATGGTTTTAGCGATTTTCCACATTCGATTCCAAGCAACTGAGAGATGATTCCTCTGAAAATCAGTGGTTGTAGTTGCACTATGTGGTTGACCACTTTGTGTTTTAATTTTTAAGTGTAATAATATTTGTTGACCTAGTCCTGACACCACGCATATCAACATGTTCAAAAGCTGGGTCAGGATGTCACTGGATCTGCTCTAAAAATCACGCTTCCCTCGGGATCCCTTATGCTAGATGCATAATGCTTCCGCAGGACCCACCAAAGGGTGGCAATTGTAAGTTTTAGGCAACAGTAACAGCCTCAAAGAGAAACCGCCTTGCCTTGAAAAGTGGAACCTCCCCTATTTTGCATTATTGCATTTTGGTGCATGGCTGAAAACCTTAAACGTCTGCACGCTATAAATCTCTTTATAATATTGGCTCTATCGCCTACAGTCTGATCACACAAAAAACCAATAATCAAATTATTTTTATTTTATTGATGGTAGCAATTATAGAAGAAATTAGTTTTTTTATGTCCTACTCTTTTGTATCGATATGCTTATCCTGTGTATGACTTGCTTGATTTTGGTAGGATTCTAGGCGCTACACTCACTTTCATTAGCAACACATTTGCACAATGATTGGTGAATTCCAGCAGCTTATGTTATAAAGTAGTGATCTGAAAACTTCCAATCCTGATGTATTTTGACTTTCTATCATTTTTATTCAATTATTTTCAAATATTTCAGTTTTCTCATCTTTATTTTCATAATTGATGTGCCTTCTTTTTCATTCTTTTGTGAAATTGCTCTGCAAGTTAATTATTGTGATGATCACATGCATAAAAATATGTGCAGTGATTGGTTGCAGGTGGTGGCAACGTGACAGCTTTTAGCCAATCCCAGATCAGACTCTTGGCTCTTTTGGTCCTGGTGTAGGTACTCAAGTTGTGCTTCAATTCGACTATAGTTCAATGGTTTCGTGCTTTTTAGGAACATGGCATTTTTTTATCATTATTTTAACGGTTAAACACTGAAAGTATCTTAGTATGTAGAATAAATCGTCCAACAATATACACCGAGGGTTTTGTATAATTTTACGATTCTCTGTGGCAAGAATCCAAAATGGTATGCAAGCAAATTCGAACGTCTCTACTTTCGCATACCGTTTTGGATTCTTTCCAACTACATTTATTTGACTAAAAATAAATGTGAGATTTTGTAAAATCCTATACAAATTTAAGTGTGATGTGACTCATTCTAGGTAAGGTTAGTTTAGTTTAGTTTAACATTTGTTCAAAAACAAGAAAATAGTTGTTATGCCTGATATAGGTCCAATTTTTTTCTAATATGTCAGACATAGGCTTGTCGACTAAGTACGTTGATTTTTTGGCCACTAAGTTTCCAAATCCCTTTCTTTATTTTCGTAAGCATGCAGAGCTCCACTTGATGTTATGATCATTAGGAAAACGCAACATTGTCACTGTTTATCCGCAATCGTTTTTCGTTGATGGAGCTTTTAGTAGGCGTCGCTCCTTCCTAAATTCGTCTATTTTATTGTCTGCTTGCATCGGGGACACCATCGTGTGAGGCGGGCAAAAACCCGCACCCGGCTGCCTGCCTGCGGTGGGGCTTTCCTCTCGCTTTAGGGATTTGTTCAACTGCTAAAAATGGCGAAAAGTTGCTCCTTAAATATGCTCGGCAGGTGCCCGAGTCGAAACTTCGTAACGCCCGGCCTCCAGAGACGAAAAGTCGTCGTCGTCGTCGCATGAGGTTTCCTAAATAAAGCGTGGCACGCGATAAAGAGGCATGCGTCATGATTCACATCACCCTTTTGTATTTGTTGTGCTATGTGCTGTGCAGGCTGTCAGAACGATCTTTAAGGACACATCCGTGTGGCGAAACAGCACCTCATATGACCAATTTTGGAAAAAAATATCGCAGTGCCACTAATGCAGACAAAGTATTTGTTTGACATATGTTAAAAAAGCAGTGCATTGTTTTTCATTCAACCAGTGTGCAGTGAAGGATCTGCAATGGTGCCCTGACCTGGAAGTTTTCGAAAGGCTAGAGAATTGACCTTTTGTAAATACAAAACATTAGAAATGTTCATCACAGACCATGCAGATTATGTCACTCGAAACGTGATTTAACCTTATTTTCATTGAGAAAATGACAGAAAACTTTGTATTGAAACGTATGGTGTGCCGTGAAATTTTTGGCTCCTTATTCAGTGTGCCGCGCGAAATTGTAGCGCCATCTGGTGTACCATAAGTTGAAAAACAATGGTGGAGTACTGTAGTGCAAAACTTCGTGTAAAACTAGTGCAGTGGTATTCAAACTTCTAACCTTGGTGGAACCCTTCGCATTAAGTATTTTTGTGTGTGCTGACATATATAGTACAAAAAATACACTTTTTAGAATGCAAATTTGTATATTTATGTTTGAAATTTAATTTTGATGAAAATTTGTATTTAGCTTTTTAATGTTTATAATTACAAACAAATGCAATAATATAATTTTTAATGTAAACAATTAGCCAAAATTGCATCGACTAATACTTTCCACCAACTTAAATTTAAATCAGAAATATATACATTCAAAAGA
This sequence comes from Ophyiulus pilosus, assembly GCA_033995625.1. Taxonomy (NCBI): domain Eukaryota; kingdom Metazoa; phylum Arthropoda; class Diplopoda; order Julida; family Julidae; genus Ophyiulus; species Ophyiulus pilosus. The sequence continues at coordinate 16,657 of JAUJYV010001189.1, forward strand.
GCCCAGGCTGAATACCACAGCTGTAGTGTAGTAATATGTTTCATTATACATGAAGTTCAACACAGTAGCGACTCCTATCATTTGAGTATCAGGTCCCATCAGGATATCCTGAATATGCATCATATTCATTGGCCAGCTTTATAGAAACAAATACTGGAATGGCATTGTGACCGAATGTCCACTATGTTTTGCTCCTATGGAGGATTCCTTTTGGTCTGTCCAGCTCTAGGCTCTGCCTCCAGTGCGTGGAATACCATTGAAGACTTTTAGGTTTTCCTGACAAGGTGAGGTAAAGAAACCTCAGAATCAAAAAAAAGTTGGTAATGCCCATAGTGACGCCAGGCCCCTCATTCCCCTCCTCCCTCACACCTTCGAGTTCTGAATTTTATGCTCGATCCTCGCCACGTGCTGTCCCGAAACCAATGTACAAATGGTCGTTTCAAAATGATTTTACCTTTGAAAATTCGATGTCTTCGGTCATCCGTGAATGGTGATTAAATCCCGAATCCCAGACTCACTGATTCGAAGCGAGCGCGACGATTCGTCAGTTTTATCCTCTGGAGAAGCAAGATGCTGCTCGCATCATCCTCCCTCGATGGCGTTCAATAACCAACTGTGTGATCGCCAAGCCCTCGGTGCAAGTGCAGCGCCGAAAGCCTGGAATGGTAAACGTCATTTATGACCGCCCCCTTTATCTGCCACCACGTAATTGAAAATAGGCTCGGATTTCCAGCAAAGTCCAGTTAGGAGCGCGTGACAGATGGACGTGGGTCCGGTTGACCCTTGCCGAGGGTGGGATGACCTATGAAGACTCAGTCATGGGGATTCCCCCTCACCGTGATGTCAAGCTGGGGGATCACCGGGGATGGTTTTACACCTCGTCCATGGCCACGAAATACTGGATTGAACGGGCACTGGCTGGGTGTCCAGCTGCCTAGAAATTTTGGGAAAATCGGGAAATGTGCTTGGATTTTTGCACCTCCAAATGTCTGATAAGGTTGAATTTCCTATTCGCGTCGGAAAATTTCTGTTAATTGGAAAAAGTCTATAAAAAAATTGTATAACTAGTTTGACAAATATTGTGGTAATCACTCGCTCGTGCGATTGGTCCTTGAAAATTTAAGGAATGCTCCTTGAAATCCTTGAAATATGCTTGAATTTTGTCCAAGAAATGTACTAAAATTCACGTGCATGATGTATCTGTATATGGAATGAATGGGTAGTTGTATACATGGAGAAAATGTATATTTTAAACGGTATTGGCTTGCCCACCTATATACCGTGTGGTATCTTGGTGCTAATTGTATACAGTACAGAAATCGGATTGGATTGAATTGATTTGAAAAATGGATAAAATTCATTGAGTTTTTCTATCACATTTACTAGACACTCTGTAATATATATCAAAATATGTTATAGAATTTCAATATGATTAAACCTTTGTAGAAGTTTTGAATTTCTAAACGGTTCCGTATTGACGGTTTTTAAAAATTCCATCTCCTAAAGCACTGTATAAATTTCTCTATATTACAATAGTTACTCGCTATGGGAAAAATTGTAATGGTTGTGCTGAAATCATTTTAGGATTTAGAATGTGGTTAAAAAAGAACCTTTCGATACAATTACACCTTTTGTCTATGTTAATACCCCAAACATGCACATTGCTTAAGAGATAACATGACAAATTTCAGGGCAGAATAGGACACCCCATTAAACCACCGAAGGGTAAAATTCCACCAAAAGAACCCATACTTTGAATCATTCCCCACTCGCTAACCCTTTGAACTCCCGTTTTTTGTGTGTGTCCCTGTTAGAAGTATATATTCGTTGTTTGCGGTTTGGTGTTTTTTTTTTTTCGCCCCACGCGTTCGGCGTGTGGCCCGTTTCCACACCTAATTCGCGGCGATGAAAGATGGGAGCAGCCAGGGGCGAAATTTAGGAGAAAAAGGAGAGAAAAGTTGAACAGCCGAAAAAAATGCGTGTATACCTAGACGTCTACATCGGTTAGTGTCGCGAACGTACTGTAAAAGCCTCCTCTTCGCGGCTTTTTACTTTTTGTTTTCATAAGCCTTTCTGGCCCTCTGCCCAAAAACGAGAGATCCAGAGGCAGGGGATCCTCTATATGCCAACTGGAATAATACGGCGGAATCTTTGTGTCTGCATCGTTTTCGCCACCGAAAAGTATACGCGGATCACAGGTGCTATTTGGTATAGCAGAGATTAGGAAATGATCCCCCATATACCAGGCAAGGACCTTGTGACTGTATGTCCACTATATATAACATGTGGTTCTGCCAAGCTCTTGGTCCTAGCTGGCCTAGATGCATGGACAAGGTAAGGTGTCCATGCAGCCTTGAAAGTCATGAAATGTACTTGAAGTTTTATTATCTCGGAAAAGTTGGGAATTATGCTTGAAATTCGTATAATGCACCAGAATGTCCTATACCCGAGTCTGGGAATTTTCCGTTAATAGGAAAAATGTTTTGTAAAACAAACTATATTTTCTTTTTTCAAGTTCTGCATGTAGATACATTTTGAGATTCTCTGAAAAAAATATTGTGGTAGTTGGTCTTGGGAGAGATCCTAGTAAATATGAGTAATTAGTCTTGAAATCCTTGTAATATGCTTGCATTTATATACCAGCCAATTTATACTGCGCTCCCTGGTGGACTATTGGGACTGTTACCTGATACAAAATATGTCCGTTACTTAAATTGTGTTCATCAGGGCACACGAGTACTTGTTACATCACTTGGATTAATTTTTTTAACATATTAGGTACTATAAAAAGGTATATCATTCCACTTATGCATGCATGTATGTAATACAGCATACAAAATGGCGATACAATTTTCGTGGCATGCTGGATAAGGAGCCAAAATTGTCACGGCACACCATGCCTTTTTTTAAGGACACCTGTAGTAGAACATTGATGTAGAACCACCCGATAGGACCGATAAGATATCTAAAACTAATATTTTAAAACTTTTATAAAGATTGTTTTACATTGCATTACATTTTTTCGAAACATGTTCTAACATGAACAACAATGCGGAAAAGTATTTTTTGAGTGATGTTTAATAATCTGCACACGCTGAAAATATGATATTTGATGTAACCGTAACCCTTAGACGAGGATGGCGGTTCGGATAATAAAATCTGCAAAAAAAAAAAAAAGATACACCAAAGAGTTATTTATCCGAGAACAGCTGAAGAGATGAGTCTGGGATCGAGTCCGGGCCTGGAATTTTTTTTTTATATATATTTTTTTTGCACGATTGCCAAGGTTAGTCACCCCGACGTCGGGACCAGACAGCGCGCCGTCGCACCTTCGACTATCTTTGGATGGCCAAAAACCATCTTCAAAAAAAATGTAGGTGACAGATGTTGACACTTTGAGAAACATCCTCCACCATGCACCACCACCGACGAGGATACGGCGCTCCAATCCTCTTCCACTGAACGTAACCCAATCTTAGAGAACAAATTAGAGAAGAAAAAGGAAAAAAAAAATATAATAACAAAGTATGCGGCTATACTTAGAGAAATCTCGCACTTCCAGCTTAGTTCGTGTTCCGATTTTTGTTCGTCCATGTCATTTGGCCCGTTTTAGATTTACTAAAAATAGGCGTTTTGGCAAAATATGACGGTGCTTCGCATGATCGATACTAGGTGGCTCTGCTGGCGTGAGGACTTATAACAACAGCCTATGGGCGTTGAGGCGCTGCTCTGCGGGAAACATCGATAGATTTCAGATCCATTTACATACATCAGTTGTGCGTCAGTTACGTCAAAACTGATGAAAACTTTGAGTGAAGTATGTCGGTGTCAGCTTAGTGTCTTTTCTTAGAATTGTCTTTGTACAGTGATACCTCGAGATACGAGTTTAATTCGTTCCGTAACCTTGCTCGTATGTCAATTTGCTCGTATCTCAAA
>JAUJYV010001190.1:0-20587 GCA_033995625.1 Ophyiulus pilosus
AAAATCCGAAATTACAAATAATTAAAAATCCGAAATTACAAATAATTAAAAATCCGAAATTACAAATAATTAAAAATACGAAATTACAAATAATTAAAAATCATGGACATGCACGAGCATACATTGATCGTGCATGTCCATGTGTCCAACCGGAAGTAGTTTAAAATAACCTGCGTTTAGCCACGCCCCATAGTACGTTTAAATTTTCGATTTTCTCGATCGGTTTTTTGGAAATCCTGACAGTAGATTTTCAGTTAATTTTTGATTGCGTTTGCTCGATATCCAAAACACAAACACTTATCTTGAATATAATATTTATGATATTAAATTTAAAAAATAGTTCTTGGTATTTTCGATAGTAGATATAGTTATCTATTACAAAGAACGTTTTCATTGTTGGGACAAATTTAACGCGATTTTTACAGTCTGCGCATGACGGAAGAAGAATATTTTCACGTGTAAAAGAAATTTACTGCTCGTTCACCTCGTGTACCAGATCCTGTTACAAGTAAACATGTGTCTGACTTTCGAAGACTTTTGTTCAAAATTGTTTGGGTTATATTGCTAATTTTGAACAATGGGTAAAAGATATTATTGCGATTACTGCGAGCGAACGTTTCCTGATAGCGCAGACAACAGGAAGAAACATATAAATGGTGTGCAACATCAAAGACAGCTAAAGTCACATTACGATACGTTTCGAGGTAATATTGTAATATGCGGAATCGAATTATACGTCTGTTTTGTTGTTGTTATTCACGGACTGAGAAATTATATAATGTTTCAGCGATTTGCAACAGAGATTAGAACGTTATCATAATTTATTGTTCTGCACATGATTAATTATTTTCAACACCCCCACAGATGCTGAAACGATACTAAACGAAGAATTATCGAAGAAACCCTGCAAAAGATACAGACAATGCGGTGAGTTGTAAACTAAGACCGAATTGCAAGAGCATTTTACCTCAATACTGGCCTATTCGAAATACTTATTTATCACCTGAAATTCATTATACACAGGCAATTGCGATTATGGGCCAGCTTGTCGTTTTTCTCATTGCACGCCAGAGGATATGTATCATTTACAAAACCGCGGTATGTATATCCGTGCTGAATAATTTTAAAAGTTATTCATTGAAATTTGATTCATGAAGTATTCTCAGCAATTTTGTTTCCTTTAGCTAAAATTGATCGATTAGAGAAACGCAAAATGGAGACTTTTGTGCCGCCTATCGATCACAATGCGCTGAACGCTTTTCTTGCAAAAGTAGCCAAACGAGAAAAGGCTGAACCAGGAGCAAAGGAACAGAGCCCACTTGGTAATTGCTTTCACTCACTATTTACTGATTCATACTAGCCGACACCAACGGTCGAGTGGGTTAAGCGTTTGCCTGAAGGTCCTCAGGTGCGGGGTTCGCTCCCCGGTCGATGATGGTGGGAATTATTATGGATTACGCTAGGGCTAGGCGTACACTAGCTATTTTTTCTAAGCAACTTTTTAATCACGGAAATAAAATACATTAGTTTCAATTGAACTTTACGCACTGCCGACTTTTTAATCCGGGCAACTAAAAAATTGAAACTCGTCCCATTCTGCGCGTGCAATTAAATAGTTGTGAGTGATCAGTGTCAGCATATCTATGTGCTCCTGCGATATTTTGATTGCTCGCAGTTTTGATGAATCCTATGCTGTACTGCAGGTTTAGATTAGAAGCAACTATTTAATCACCAGTGCTCGCCTAGCCTAAGAGAAATTCCCTAAATGGCGGCTCTTTTGAATAAGAGGTTAAACCGAGGTCCCGTGCAGCTTGTTGCAACTTTTAATTAAACTGTATTGGGAAGATAGAATTTAATTGACTGTGCATCTCCTCCAAGTTGGTGTTTGCAAGAGTTGTTATCCTGTAATTGTATCTTAAAATTGGACATTTCAAGGTATGATTTATATGCCTTTGTTCTCTACTTAATGCATTTGCTTTTAATATTGCAGAAGAGGCTCTAAATGTACATTCTTGGAAACTACCTCCTGAACTCCAGCATCATTCACAGCTTCCACCATCCCTTGTGCCCCCCACCATGGACGACGTCTTAAAGTTTGGCGGTCTGTCGACGTGGGGCTAGTCTGCAAAATCGAGGTGAGCTGTTCAAATGATTAATTTGGAAGTTAAAAGGTTTTTGCTCGATTGGACATTATGAAGGCGAGGTTAGGAACTCCACAAATTGCTTGGTTATGGTAATATAGCAGATAGGAAAGTTAATGAGGGTGAAGTATGCAATTAACAAGCGTTATTTGCCACTCTGATGGTGATAATAAGCTCCCGTGTAGCTGTTTCCAATTTCCCGTAGGTAACCGTAGAGAGGACAGGGATCACGCTTCATTTTTCCCACTTTGGTGGTGACATTGTCATTTTTCTCAATGCATTCCAAAGAATATCGATTACAAAACCGCAAAATGTAGACCTGCATAATTTTTAAAGTCATTCAATAAAATTTGCTTCACGAAGCATTCATCTAAATTTGTGTTAAACACCTCTTTTATGCTGGAATTTCCCTTTGAGATTATGATTTCCGTCAATCAGAAAAATCTTTAAAACTATCGTGGGATTAGTGACGAGATGGGACTTTCAAAATTTATAGGATGGGCCTTTGGGATATGTTCCAAAACATTTGCTGGGATACCCTACTTTTCAGCAAAATGAAGGACGCGTTTATGAGGGGGGAGGAGGTCTGGGATAAAATGGACTCCATGTGGACAGGGGTTTGGGTGGTTTTAATTTAAAAAAAAAAAAAAAAAAAAAAATTCTGGACCGTACTTTTGGAATAGCCCCTTGCATTGATTTTCACTACAGGAACAAATTTAACGACTCTAACATGGTTTGCGCATGACGGAAACGGAAACGGAAACTATTCGCTGGATGGTTTCCGTCGTCACATAGCCATCAGGAATTTTTCGGTTTTGTGTTCGATTTTCTCCTAAACATGGCTATTTTGACCACTATTTATAACGCGGTTTTTCGTCGCACATCAACTTATGCCATGGTCATGGTTGGAGGAGCCTTCTTCTTCGAAAGGACAGTCGATTTAGGAGGAGATTATATATTCGAAAGAATAAACGAAGGCGTAAGTTCCTATGCGCTTGCGATCAGATTAGGCCTATGAGGAAAGTTGTGCTAAGCTCTGTAGATATTGATTCTTTAGCTGCTGTAATTCATAAAATAACAAGAAATGCTTATATGAAATTATATGAGGAACGTTGAAGCACAATTGTATAGTTAAGGAAAATCAATGAAAGGATCAAGCCCTGACTTTCATTAAGTAACATGACCTTGAAACATTGAATTTCTTAGAACTAGGTTCTGAAAGCGTATATTTCCGAATAAGAAAAGTGTTTGTATTGATGGTAGTGACCATATCTGTCTCATTCATTTTATAGCCTAAATTTCCTCTCCCTGACGTTATATAAACACAACTCGCTTTGATAAGTTATGCTGTAATTAAATAACCAAACTTTTTTAAATCGGAATTTGTAAGTTGCGTTCAGCGGCCGAAGATGATAAAAGAAAATTTTGAAATTTGCTGCACTTACGTGCATAGCAGCTAAGGTTTTGCATTGTTTCCTCATAAGTCATCAGATTATCGCGATTTTACGCAGCATTCCAACCTGCCATGTGTTGTTTTATTACAGAAACTTTGGAAACACATAAAACATAGATACGAAGAAAGCCAGTAATGCGTAACCGTTTTCGGCGTGCTCGCTCCATCCTAGTGTGATGCATTCACCGTGTTCTCGAACACTTCTAACTCATTGTGTGACATGTGATAATTGCGACACATGTAGATCAACGTGTACATTGTAGTTTTGAGTAAATTGAAGTAAAGCTTATTGTCAACTCTCTGTACGTTGGTATTTTGAGCTTTATTGCTATAACTTCACAATTTGTGGTTTGTTAGTTGCGTTAAAAGGTAATATCCCTTTAGTTGAGATTAGGTGTGAACTTGACAGTAAAACATTTATTAAAACATGATGCTGGTACAAAGTATAAGATAAAGGTTGTTTTCAAATAAATAAATATATATAAAGGCATAAATATGCTCACAATATCTAGGTGTTCAAAATATCTGGTTTATAATTTAAATGCATGAAGATTTTGTAAATCATTCGTGCAATACAGCAGCCCAATGCTGAATGCAGTCGTCTTCTTCCTGTAATAAATAACAATATGAAATTTTCAGTTTTTATATACAAGGTAACGCTGCTCGTTAATTAGTTTTCTTTCGTACCGATGATGCCAAATTCCTATAGCAGCCATTTTTGTGTTTTATCAGGTCACCCCAGAGTAAGGAGCAATTGCATAATGGACAACTCCCTTCGATTGGCAGAATAGAAAGCCCATCGGAGAATCTGTCGGCCAGACATAACACGTGGGACAGCATGCCGCACTTGGGATTTAGACAGCTCATCCGGTTTACAGGATCCTGCGCAAAAACGTGAGTGGAATTCATTGTTACCATTTTGTCAGGGCTTTATTTCATTGCCCGTATGGATCAAAGTATGCACGGAGTATAAAAAGTGTACACGCTGGACAAAATCCCTGAATATGAGTGGTGCGGTAAATTGGAATTGCCACGATAAACCCCCCAAAGTTCATCGACAAACATGTACTTTGCCAGAAATTCTCACCTGGATTTCTCCCATGCAGAGTGTACAGTGCTCTTGCAGAGACAAAGAATTCTCCAGGCTCTCTCCTTTCATTGGCGACTTCTGTTTCGAATTAGGTTTTTGACAGGTGACCAGTCCATAGACTATCGGCATGTGTGAGGGCGGTCTGAGGGTAGGCTGCAAAATGGCAAATGCATTATATCTCGTGCATCTTGCTGCTATGAAAGGTTATCGAACTATTGATTAGGTCTGCACTCGAGATTTTTTGGAAGATAGACACCATATCGAACGACTGTTGCACCGTGAAGATAGGAGAACTACGCGTAACGTCAACTAGATTGAGCAGCAATAATGTTGCAAGATTACATCATTGCCTAAACTGTAACTACGAGCAAAGCTTATTATATTTGTTGAAAGGGAATTAAGATTTCCTCCCTAAATTAATCGAGTATATGAATGGCAGAACTAATTACACGTACGTCAAAGTCGATGACATAGTCCTGCTTTAGCCACCTAATGGTGAGAGGTAGTCGCTTCCATGGGCCGACCCGCAGCATTTCGGAAACCACGTAAACTTTGTACTGAAATGCGGTCTGTTTCGCCTTCTTGCTGCACACGTTTCGGAGGCGGCGAGAATAACTGGGATGCTGCCAAGCCCATTCAAACTAGAGAAAATCAGGAAAGGATTCTGGTGAGATTTCACCAAAGCAAATGCGTCGGTTTCTACACACCGTCGCTTCATACTTCATGTGCACATTGTAGAATTGTGACTACACTTTCACAATTTGTATTATCTCCACCTTATGAACATTTGCAGTCACAGTCCTACCATGTGCACAAGAAATTTGAGGCGATCTTCCAATCATCACTAGGATTAGGATTATCTTCAGCAAGAAAATGCTGCTTTTTGTTTGTTGATTTTTAATGTTGGCCTCTTTCTGCAACACGAGGGCTAAACACCAATGCCAGGGGACAAGCCTTCATCACTAACCTGGGAATTTTGCCGACTGGGGTGGACTTCCACCCCCTCTCGAGGGGTATTTCATGTGCAACAATCTACACGGGACCTAGGTTTAAACTCATCTGAAAGAACCGGGGAATTTGTCCCACCGACCTCTGCCAGGGAGAAAATCCCGCACTTTAGGATTGAGAGGCAAAAACGAAACCCGACGTATTTGTAACTGTCTACGTATCTCGCCATGCAATTTTCTCTCTTTGCTATAATAGTTATCTATCATCTGGCATAGGGTATAGAGGTGATACTGTCTGTCTGGCAACTGTTGTCAGACTCTGTTTCAATTTGGCTATCCTGATTGTACTTTTTGCAGTTTAATTATCCAGTCATCTATCCTCCGGCATAGGGCATAGCGGAGATACAAATGGCGAGATAGATTTTCCAATTATCTCCATCTATCTCTATTTCATTCTTTTCTGTCTCGATCTGCATGGGGCTTGTGGTCGTAAGGGTAGTTAAACATGGCATTTTATGTTGTGTGCATGACATGAGCAAGGTGAATGACCTTGAGCTGTGCCATTCTCTGCAATAGCCTACCTTTAGGGCGGCAATGGAATTTGGGAAACCGTGGATAAGCAGCACCATTTCCCTGTTAACAAAAACATGTTAAATGTTCATTATATGAAAAGCATTTCTGCTCGTTTTCAAGTAATATGTCTTGTTATGGAGCTGAAAGGTACCATGGTCCTTTATTGCTGGTTCTTTTGGCTCCGCCGGCCTTTACTCCATCGTTGTGCTGCTTTATTCGTCTTAAGGGGTTCACGGTGTACCCGATATAAGTGTGGCCTTTGTATTTTTCATTCAAACAATATAATAAATAGCATCCGTATAGATTTTCCTCCACGTCGGCCATACTGTCCCTTTAAAAAAATTCGAAAATGGTTTCAGGAAGGAATAGTCGTATCTCGCCATCACGGCGCTTTTGCCAAAAACTTTTCTGTAGATTGCTTCTATGATCACGTGATACAACTCAAGAGCGCGAAATTTTAAAGAGTGTCAATTGCACGTGGCGTTTTATGATTTAAATTCGAATATTTTCATATCTACTTTAATGCAGAATAAGCTTTAAATGTTCTAGGAAGTTAACTTTACATGTAAATTTAAACACGATAAGGGGTGAGGTTTAGGGCTGTTTTGTGAAAGGACCAACTAAAGGCCTGACTTAGATGGTGATGTGGAGAACATCTTAGGTATTTTTTTGCAAAATAAGTGATTGTGATAACGGCTAAGTTTGGAAAAATGGTGAACTGTAAACACTGGGATATATTCTAGATGAATATATATGGTGTATGATATGATAGATGCTTAAACGTTTGAAAATTGTGAGAAAATGCTACCAAAAATGGGAGGGTTGTTAATTGAAATAGTTGATGCTTTTGTAAACGTAATTTACAAAAATTTGGTAACGTTAATTAACAGGAATAGCTGTAGCTACTTTCAACGCCCTCTTGTGTTAGTAACCTAGCTTCATAGTTTGGGAATAACTGATTCTGGCATTAGCTGAATGGCCTCCTATTGGCGATATCAGATATCGATAATATAGAACATGTAACTTCTGTAAGATGAGTTTTGTAATCCCAGGGCCAGTTTTTTTTTTTTTTTTTTTTTTCTCCCCAAGATTTTAAAGAGGCTTTTTTCAAATTCAGTACCAAGTTCGAAGTTTAATTTCTGTACCACGAGGACGAGTTTAAAAACTATCGACTGCAGAGTAAAGGTGGGCGATGTTATAGCTAAATGCAGTGGAAATTTCCACCTTCGCATACCAGTATTTACAAGTTAGATAAAAGTGTTCTAGTTACGTGAAGTTACAAGATAAGCTAAGTCCGTTAGTTCTATGAGCAGAGGTTATCGAGATGACCCTGTTCCTGGAGTCCATCTTCTGATATGGCGACGATTCGTGCGAAAAAAATGGCATTGTGTTGCATTCTCACAGTCTGTATAAATAAAGGATGGGGAACTGATAACGATATACTATATATGGTTATCGCAGGAAACGTACTATAAAATTTGAATATTTGATTAAATCATCCCGCCTTCTTTCCTAGAATTACCCTTAAACCCCGACTATATAGGCGCAACGAGCTAATACAACACTTGGGTCACCTGGGTGTGGCCAATATGTAACTTCAAATAGGTGGCTGAACAGCCTTTTAGGCGACTGGAATGTTCCAGAGCGTAACATTCCATCGACATACCAGCCCCATATTTGAAGATACCTCATATTCAATGATTATTCAGAGCTAATTCAAAGTTGTAACACTACAAGTTGATCTGCGTGGGATCTTTTCGATCTTTTGCGAGATCATAAATCATATTTCAAGTATTTTTTTGGAAAGCGGTTTTCAGCTAGGATGAAATCCATTCCGTGACTTGAGCTGATATTCCGTAAACTGTAGAGTTTGAGCCAAGCCAACGCCTTAATGTTAACAGTAACGTTAACGGCGGGAAGGGAGGAGCCACGGAGTAACTACCCAATGAACTAAACGAACGTCATGAGTGCGCATGATGTTCAGTTAATTTATTGGTTAGTTAAGTCCGTGGCTCCTCCCTTCCCGCCGTTCACGTTAAGGTTAGCGTTAAGGCGTTGGCTGGCTCAAACTCTAGTTTCAGATACACCAGATGAATAAGCGATGAATTTCTTGCTTGTTTTAAGCGTGAATGGAAGGGAAAATCCCAAAATACAGTATACGCAGCTACAATTTTTCGCTTTTATATCCCCCCCCCCCCGAGTTTTTGGGGGTTTAGAATTGAGAGATTTGAATAGAGAGATTGAGCCAGTCAACGCCTTAACGTTAACCTTAACGTTAGCGGTGGGACGAGAGGAGCCACTGATTGCCCTTTTCCAATATGAAAATAGACAGTTTTAGCATGATAACGTCTTTATACTTACCTTAAATTTAATGGCGGGAAGGGAGGAGCCACGGACTGAACTACCCAATGAACTAACTGAACGTCGTGAGTGCGCATGAGTGGTTCTTCCCTTCCCCCCTCTAACGTTAAGGTTAACGTTAAGGCGTTGGCTGGCTCAATCTCTATTGCACTAGAAAGTTGAGCAATAGTAGAGTTTTCTCACAAAACTTTCTATACTTACTTGTCTCTAAGTTGTCATATTTTAGATGTTATGTTAATGATAGGATGAAAATTTATCATGAAGCATTTGATTGATCCAAGCCAGTTGTGAATTTTGTAGATGGGCGTATTGTCCCTTCACACAACCCTTGATTAAATCCCCTCTCGTTAAGATGTTTAATACTGAAAAATTATCGTTGATTGATCGGGAAGTGAGATCCTGAAATAAAGTAATTACTCGTTCGTGAAATACAAGGGGAGCAATTATCTATGGGTTGGGGGTTAAGCTGCACCAGAAATATTGAAAGTTTGATAATGAATCTGGGGTTCTTACACAATGTAACAACTTTGCATCCTTGTCTGATTCATGCTATTGATAGATGTTACTTGTGTAAGCTTAATGGTCGATTGAAGGGACGTTCATAATTGTCGTCACAATTATAAGATGCCCCCTTTAATCATCTCCTGAAACCACAAAAAATATTTTTTCCACTCAAAAAATTAACCTGGTAAAAGGTTCAGATTCGCATTCTGTTCTGATTGAAGTTAAGACTTAATCGCTAATTAAATCAAACTGAAGTTAAGTTTGAAACCAGTCAAACTGAAGTTAAGTTTGAAACCAGTCAAACTGAAGATGAGTTTGAAACCAGTCAAAAAAGCTTGAAGCATGAATCTTTTGAAACTTGACTGCTGACAAGACACTTCTTATTCTGCAGCGATTGACGAAACAGTAGCCCTACTTACGGAAGGGATTTCGATAAAAACCGATTTACATAAAATCGGTTAAAATGTGTGCCTGCGCGCATGCGCTGTCTTCACGCTATTCATGCACATTTGCAAAGAATCTATACAAATCATTAATTTAATATTTTGTGACCCATTGAATTGTGCATTGCAGTTTATATTGAAACTGTATTGCAAAAAACTCTTGCGGTTTGGTTTTTTGGAATTGATTTTGGATTCTCTAGCCAAATCAACAAATAATTTTCAATTTGAAGGTCTGCTTATAAAGTTATTAAGGATAACTATGTCAGCTTTCCAGATAATTTTTATTAACTACATTCCAGCTTACATACCACGTTTTATTCAAACCGTATTGAAAATAACGTTTTGCAGTTTGGTTTTTTAGATTTGATTTTGGATTATCTATTAATCATGTTAAAACAACTGCAACATTATAAAAATACCAAAAAAATGAAACTTTTTCTGAAAATGTTGTTGGGATGTGCAGTTTGAAACTCAACTCCTGACTTATCCTGAAATCGTAGGATCACTATGCTATACTGGTATTTTGAATTTTAAATGTTAGGGCGACGCCATCTTGAGACATATAGTCATCAGGTTGCCTGGCAATCGAGGTACCACAATTCGATTTTCAGCATTTTAATCGCCCAATTCACGTGGAAATTGATGAGAAATGAAGCTTAATTGTGCAATTGACTGTCAAATGTTTGGTAAAATTGATTTTCAGGCGATGACAGTCGTGTTTAAAATTCATCTTCCTGGCTGGTTTCAAGGAGGCCATCGCTAACGATGCAGATTTCCAAGTGTTGGGGGACGGGGGGGTTGACCCCAGGGGTCAAGTTGCGATTCAAAACGCGTTTCAAGTGCAGACTGCAGGATATCTGTTGTCAGCACCTCTTCCCCACCGGGTGCACCATGCTCCGGTGGACGTAATCAGCGATTAAGACGAGGCGTTAGCAGCACCCTATCGCTGATTACTCTAACCGGAGTTTGGCCCACCAAAGTTAAAGGATGCACGTGATAGGGGTGGGTTCTGTCCAAGGGCAAACATAATCTTCATGCCTTGATCGTAGATTTGGAGATGTAAAAGTCCACCATGACTTAGAGGTTTGCCAAACTTATCTATAAGCCTTCATGTATCGTCATATCAAGGTGTCACGAGACTGATAGGCGCGGCCAATAGAACAGGGGGTTACATGTCCCGGTAACTATAAAAAGAGCCCGGGCCCGGAGTCTCGTTCCATCCTGAACCACGTTCTGAACCAGTTCTGATCACAGATTATCTCTTTCTTTCGATCTTTCTTTGAATTTCAATCCGAAACCGAAATGTCTTTCTCCGGCAAATACACCATGACCAAGAGCGACAACTTCGACGCTTATATGGAGGCTGTCGGTGAGTATGGGAACTAAGGATACAATTTGGGGGTATGCTAAGAAAATTGCTTTTATTCCCGAATTCTAGCCAGATCTAGTCAGTGAATTTACACGTGTTTGATCATGTGGCCGCCCAATATGCAAAAGTTGTACAAAATACACTTTTTTCAACATTCCAGCGCCATCTGTGGTGCGTTGCAAGCAATAAGGCATGATGTTCCAAATTGGAATGTTCGAAAAAAAAATGTGTAGGAACTTGTGCAAAAGTACACATTCTCATAATTTCAATTCCATCTGTGATGCTTTTATCGTAATAGATAATAGGGGCTATCTCAAGATACAAGAGCCATCTCTGATACTCTCTGTGCAATTTTACATGCAGAATGTCCATCAGCTTTGAAAATCGGAAATTATGCTTGAAATTAGTGTTAAACACTTGCTTATTCTCGAATTTCTTTTATAAAATGTTTACAAAAAGTATTGCTTTCAAATGCACTAGAAAAGTTGTAAAAAAAATATTGGGGTATTAGGTCGTGGAAGGGGTCATTGAAAATATAAGGGATGATCTTTGAAATTCTTGAAGTTTTTTAAGCAAATTTAGTGGACGCCCTGACATGTACTATTTGTATTTATGTCCAGTGTACAAAAGCTGTAAAAATGTACACATCAAAATTCCATTGGCATATGTGATACGTTGTACCAAAATGGCGCCTAGTGAGGTGCCATTTCAATGTTTCGAGACAAGCGTAAAACTGATTTTAATCATTGAAATAGTACAACATAAAACAGCGTGTTAGTAAAATGTTTATTAGCTTAACGAGCGGTACTTGTTTAGAAGGGGACCTCATGTTGCTAATTTTGCCCCTGACCCTCCTTTGGAATTTTAGGGGGGAGACGCCATTTCGTTGGTGACATAATTAAGGACGTCCAACATCGAAGTGGTCAGTTAACGTTCCTAGTCCATGCATTTAGGCTGTTGCCAATCCTGTCGGCTATTTTGTCTATATTATGTACTAAGAAGGCAGACAATGATGTCACGTGTCGCAGGTCAAAAAAGTTTCTTTTGGACTCTGTTTCACAGTTAATATGAGGACATTACACCGGTTTATCATGTCATCGGGTTCCTAAGTCCGGTAGGGTAAACTTTTAAGATTAGAACGACTTTGATCACAAGATCACATGTGTATTGAGCACAAAGTTGCAATTCACCCTTTTTTTGTGTGACAATTTGTTTGCCTTTGCTTCAAATTCAGATGTTATGTCATGAAGAAATCTGAGCATATTCAAGACCTGAAATAAAAGCATTTGCTCCAAATCAAATATTGGATTTGGGCAAATTTAATTCGCATTTTGAGTAGATTATGACATCTCTGAAGCATATACACAGTTGTTCTGAAACTATATGAAACTTCCATTGCAAAGCATGTTTTGTATCCTGAAGGGTTTCATGTATCACTGGAATCAAAAACTGAACATTATCTCTTGTAAATGTGCAAGCAGTCGTTTTGTATGGGGATTGAGCAACTGCTTAAGCTGATCAGTTTTCTGTCCAAGTTCACAGACGTGTCCACGCATGTAATTGGACACCTTTGGTGCCATCCGAGCAGCACGGTGGGAAACTTGAATTGTCGCGATTGGTTCCCACAGTACTTCCAAAATAGTCAATTAAGCCTATTATGTATTACGATAGGGTAACGTTATAAGTTAATTATTCAATTTGCCTGTTATGAGAAGGTCTTTAGGGGTCAAAAAGAAATCTCGGTCTGAATGCTTTCATCCTCATTATGTCCGCCATTTTGTCTCCTGGAACCTTAATTGTAATTTATCTAAATTTCTCTTTTGTTGCCTCGTTTAGGAGTAATTTAAGAGTGGAATGAATGCCGCAATGGCTCTCGAAAAATAAATTCATTGAAAGAATTAAGAGGCTTTACTGTAATTATTGAATTTGGTCAAGGCTCGCAGCACAATACGGGCCCTTTGTTGCATTTCACAAGCCAAATTAAGGCGAGATTTTTTTTTTTAGCTTGGTTTAAATTTACTTAATCGCTGATTAAAACGTTTTAATCGCGGTGATTCACTGAGTCTGGGTTGCCAAAAAATGAATACTGAAAATGGTCGATTGAAATCAATGTATCTCACAATGTTTAAAACGTAGTTGCCTTTAATTTATAATTACTATTTCTAACAACTAGTTAACACTTGCATTTTTTATTACGTGTATGCCGTTTAGCCGTATGACACTAAATTGTCCATTTCTGCATGTTTTTAGAAATTACTTTAATTGGTAAAAGTTAACTTATCCATGTAAAGTGATGGGAAATCAGCGATTTTCAATGCATCTTTATATTAGATCAGATTATATGTTTTTAATCTTGTCAAACGACAGACTCCAATGTGAGCCAATGTGCACCACTGTGCCTTCCTGCGTTTAGCAAACTACTCATGATGGGAAACCACTTAGGGGCCATTCAATGGGCATTTGTATGTTCCAGCAAATTTGTTGAACATCATACTTTTCAACAACAACAAAATTAAGGGCGTATATGAGGGGGGGGGGGGGGTTTGGGATAAAATGGACACCGTGTGGACAGGGGGTTTGAATGCCACCCTAGTTCTCTCTGGGTTATGATGCGTTATTCCAGTAAGGACCTCGTTTAATTGCATTGCTAATCGCTGATGCTACGGGACATGTTTTGCACAAATTGTCATTACTTCAGCCAAAAAGTACGTAGAAAAAAAAAGTACATGGCAGGTGAAGGTCTAGATGGTATGTTTAAGCATCCCCAACTTCCCCAGCATCTTTGTGGGGAAACCATGGCAACCTCCTGGGTCCTAACATGGCGGACATGGCGGACATAGCTCGAAAATGGACATGTTTTGAAAACTGTTCTTGTTGCTTTAAAAAAACTGTCATAGGGTAACCAGGGAAGGGTAATTTTTCATTTCATTTTTTCTATAATTTATTACCAGGGGTGATTTAGATTAATTGTGGAATCGTATTTATAGTGACGAATAAATATATCGATCCGACGTTGGATCGATACAGGCCCTGCGTCACGCGATTGCTTAAAGGCTCCTCATTGGCTCACCGTTTGAGCGGCGCGCTTCATAATAGATCGTGCTTGCTCGTCGCGTTTACATTTCGGCTTTCTCTCGCACCCACAGTCGCGGCTCTCTTTTTTTAAATATTTTCGGTGAAAAGGTTTTTGTCAATTCTACTATAAGCATCATCGCAATGGCTGATTTTTCTGGAAAATTCAAATTAGTTTCATCAGAGATGTTCGACGAATACATGAAGGATCTCGGTGAGTCCAAATGAACGCACAGTAGCGTGCTTTTCGATGGGGGGGAACCGGTGTCTTATTTCTCGTTTATAAGCTCTGCTTTTTGTCCCTTGCATTTCTTGATGAGACTAGGTAACTATTATGTGATTGTGAAAACATATAGTGCCGCATTCATCATTTTTATGGTTGTAGGCGGTGTGGAGGCAAGGTAAAAGGATGCAAGGCGACCTTGGTGATTTAAAAAAAAAAACATTGCTTTCTCTTGGGCTCTGATTGCCAGCAGACATTGTGTGCTACTGTCACATCACTCAATTATGAAAATCGAATGTTATAATGGTCAAGACTGGCAATTGTTTGTTTCCAGTTTGAATAAAAAAAGACTATACCAGTTATAATAGCAGTTTTACAGACGTGGCTTCTGTTATATATGAATACAAATACTGTGCACGTTTATTTAGGAAATGTGGCTTTTTTGTAATTTATGTTGTTTAGATTTCGTTATAAACACCTAAGGTGATTCAAATATCTGTTATTTCCAAGCGTTTTTTTTTTTGTGTGGCTGATATGTTTCTATCAGAACAAATGCCAATTAAACGAATGAACCATTCTGAGATTTGTTCTGATAGGAATATCCGCTTGAAAGTATAAGAACACTGAATGCAATGCACATTTTTATATCGTTCTAATTGGCAATATGTGGTGACTTGCATTTTGTTTCCAATTGCTAAAAATATACAAGTTTTAGTGATATCGGATACATCTTATCAAAAAATGAGAAGTATCAATTTGTCGAGGCCCATTTTCTAGAGTGCACTGATAAGCAGTCTTTGACCCGGGGTTGTCCAAAGTACCAGTACAATATGGGACAATCCACACACGTTGTCTGACAATGGATCAGGGAATGGTACCCGGTACTGACCTGAGGCTTGTTTGGGGCACACGAGCCAGACTTCATTGACCATAAAGGGAGGAGGGTTACTTTTCGGTTTGCCAGCCTCGAAGCAGATGTTTTGGCATGAATACTGGTGAGCTTGCAGTATTCTGGCACGTTGACCCTGTGCCAAGGACTCGTTATTTATGCATGGAACTGGATTAGAAAAAGGGAAACCTGAACACAAATATTATGTAAAACAGGCTGCGTCAAGGGACGCCCCCATGCGAAATTTCGTCGTCGCCATTTTGCTTGAAAAGGTCTTTGTTGAAAAATATGGCATCCTACCCCAAGTTCAAACACAATATGCACAACATGTTTGTCGATCTGTTGAAAGCTGACTTGCCAAACCAGGGCAATCGATATGTGGCCTCCCCCCTCCCCTTTACTGTGGATGTGGATTGTAGAATGTACCAGGTTTAAACCAGAGATAGTGACGCAGTCTGCCAACACCTGTTTTACAATACCAATAAAACTACTGGGGCTGATTCTTTGGCAGTCATCCGTTAAATTGTACCGTTGTTCGTCATTGATTAGCTAAAAACATAAAAATGTTAATGTTGGATGTAGATAAAATAAGTCTTGACAGGTACACATTGTTAGAAAAACAAAAGTCAAATTGTATTAAAATGATGCAAACTATCTGGAGTAATACAAATTACAACCTATACAGCGTGTTCAATTGCGAAAATAGCACGATGAAAAACTCCCTGCAAGTTTTAACAGCATTACGACAAAATATGAAAATGAGACATCAATAATATATAAATAATTATTAAAATGCCATGTTCAGCGGAACAATTTTGTGGTTAAAGGAAATGTAGAAGGAAATGTATTGAATACCGTCATAATAACGTACAAAATACAGAGTGCCAAATCGGATACATTCAAGTCGCTCTTCCATGGTACTTTCAAGTAATGTCCATCTTTTAAGAGTTTGACCATCCTTTCTGTCACTTGAACTTAAGAGAGTTGGCCCTGTAGACCCCCTACAGGACCAACTTGCAACTGGTTCGGCCCTTTTTAGCCTCAGTCGCCAATGGGCCCTTAAACCCCAACCAACAACAACAAGAGTTTGACCATGTCTCTTGTCCTCAAAATTTCGGTCGTAAATCTTGGTTTGAAACCAAGAGAAGGTTGGAGGTAAAACACAGTTGGCATAAGAACGAATGCTTTCAATGACCAGTTTTTGTTCCCCCTTAGCTCCTCAAGGTTATATTCTTTCGGGGTGGCCACTGTCAAACACCCGAAAATCGCAGCATCCACTGCTGTGATTTGGCAATTTCATTGACGAAATGGTGCTATAACGAAAAGCCTCCCAGTTCGCAGAAGTGGAAGGACACAACAGATGCCTTTGAAATAACCCACAAAAGCGGGCTTGGCATGCTGGACCCTATCGTTGCTTTGATGTCTGAACCATGCTGGGGTGCCTGCGGTCAGCATTTTAACCTCGTGACACAAGGGCCCGTTTATTTATTTTTGTATCCCTCTTCAACAAACTGGGGCGTAGAAGCAAACCCTCCTTTTCCTTCTCTCTGTGTAGCTCTATCAACGTCGTTTGGACCTTTGGTGGTAACTTTAAAATGTTGCTGAAAGTATTAAAGACTTGCAAAATTCTGTCTCTTTTAAAACAGAAATCCTGTTTGATTTTAATTGTTCCCCCCCTTTTCTTATCCCTTCCTTACATCAAATTATAATTAGGTTGTTAAATCTACTCCAGACGTGTTTCCGCACATAAAGATTAATGTAAACATTTTTTTTCATACTTGTAAATCTGTCCATAACAAGGTTTAAGGTGGGGATAAACACTAGTTTCTCCGTTTGGAAACAGCAGATTTAATTAGATCGTTTGAATACAACTAAAATAAATTTGGAACTAATGGTTTTTCATGGATTTTCTGTTGTAAAAATTGACATTAATGTGAACATTTAAGAATTATGTGTAGTATAAGTCGATGAACACGTGGTGGACAGTTTCCTTATTTACATTCTGGTGTCTTGCAACCTTAATTATAAAGTAGTGTCCTGTAATGCCTTAAGAGTTTTGCCACATAGTAATTAACGTCAGCAGTAGAAGGCGCGTTGTCCCAATGATTACAAAATACATGGCTGATTTATTACTTAAAATTGTTGGGTGGAATAGCAATTGGGCGTCTGGAGGACTAATAGGTTGTCGCCTATCAAAAGCTGTCGTTAACATAATAAAAAATCGTTTAATAAACATGATACACGTGCTGATGGACAAGCTTAAACGCTGATTTTAGACATGTATGTCAAGGACCGACAGGTTTTGGCAAGCTTGCAGAAAAGCTCGAATTAGCATAAAGTGTCATCTAGGTGATAAAGCCATTTCCCACGGCATTATCCGTCCTTAGGAGGGCCTTGTTTACATCCTAACTCATAAACACTTCCAATTTAAACAATGAAAAAACAGTGTACGTGTAAGAATGTTTGATGCTGACGAATCACGTTAAATGTTTTTTTTCAAAATTGTTAAATAATAAGCTTACTTAATCGGAACGCAGCACACGGTATTGATTCATCAAACTCGAAAGATGTCATTATCTTGGGTGATTTAATGATATGATTGAATAAATAAATGTGGGAGGGAGTATTGGTCACTGTTCAAATGCTGAAGCATGTCTGGAACAAGTATACTGGCGACATACGTTTATTTTTTTGAGCTTATCAGGTTCTTTTGTTTTTGCTATCGGCAGAAGACATATTTTTGTAGTTTGCTATTCTAGTAGTTTGTTGATAATAGCTGCTCCTGTATTTTCAGAGATAAACATGTTCACCTTTCTGGATTTTTATATGTGGGCATATAGTTTCCAAAACAGGGCATTGGCTCATCCTCTAAGTTCTGGAAACTTGTTCAAAGTTGTATTAAATAGATAATCGTGCCTTTAGAAATGGACCACTTGCTGCCCTTATGTGACAATTAAAGGAACTTCCTTTTTGATTTTCGCAGTACCAAGACTCCGAGCGCATTAGCATCGGACAAATGCCGCGGTAGCACCCACGTATTTCCCTCATTTATATGTTCTGATCATATCATCATATTTTTTAATCTGGTATTCTTGTCTTCCGTCCACGAGTACATGCTCTACGTAACAAATTTGGCCGAGGATCGACGTTTATGTAATTTGGAATTGTGCGAACACGGTGATCGTGCCGATTTAATAATCACGTGATGTGGTCAATGTTGCCTAACAAAAATGGCATCGCCAGTTTCGCAATCGTGTGACACGGAGCATCCGTAAATAGATGCAGTGCCTAAAATATATGATTTTGGCTAAGGCACTGCAACAACCTTAACCTGAGACTGCGGCGGTAACTATGCCAAGGGCGCTTGTGGATGTGTCTGCGTGCGGTGCCAAAGTTTTCAATTGCTCGATGACGGCATCTGATCGCACCTTGCTACCTGTGTTTTTGCTTCCCAGTTATTTTTATCACCGTTTATGGTATGCTACTATAAGGGACATATTTTTCAATAGGCATTTGTACTTTGTCATGTTGGTATCTGCTGGTGTTAGCTCTCAAAGCCCTATTGACTAAATTGACATCAACCGATAGAGCTGAATTTCAATAAACTTTAAAACTTGGTTTTGTAGAATACTGTTCAATTGAACAAAACTCTTTCAACGCGACCATACTACTACTATTCATAACTCACTTTACCACCTGTTGAACATCTGAACAATGTTCGGTTCACGGTGTTGGAAGTACGTGTAGCATTTTTCCACGTGTTAATTTTACTCCCGATTTCTTCATATATCACAAATTGACTGGCAGGAGAATATATGCAGGGACATGTAAACAGGAATTTTTGAAATATTAGCTGATGTGACCCGTTTTTCTCTTTTCTCGTGCAGGCGTTGGCCTAGCTATGCGTAAGATGGCCAGCACCGCCAAGCCAGTCCAGGAAATCATCCAAAACGGCGACGATTTTCACATCAAGACCTCCACCACCTTCAAGAACACCGAAGTCAAGTTCACGTTAGGCAAGGAATTCGATGAAACCACTGCTGATGGAAGGAAAGTTAAGGTTAGTAAACTTAACACTACTGTTGACCCTCAATCAGTGGTCCCTCATCAAACACTTTTCTGAGTAGAATTCTTGGATTAACAAAAAGAAATGAACGTATGAATTTCACATGTTCAGCAGTGTTCATTTAAAAGCTGTGGCGGTGTTGTTCAAAATCACGCCTCAACGGAATTGATTCGTGCTAAATCTAATTTGTCATAATTTGTTCTGGCAGAGCACAGTCACCAAGGACGGAAACAAACTCATCTGCGACCAGAAGGGAGAGAAGCCAAGCGTCCTTATCCGAGAGTTCAAAGACGGTGAAATGGTCATGGTAAGTACGCCGTCCGAAAAAGCGATGCTGTTACTAACTTTACACATCCTGTTTTTCGCTTTTCTAATAACTCATTTCTCACTACTAGACTCTGAAGTCTGGCGACGTGGTCTGCACGAGGGTCTACAAAAAGGAATAAGATAACGGCTGATTTTGTATTGCCTATTATTACTTGACTCCCGAAAAATAAAATAACCAACTACTAAACCATTTTACTGTCTTAAATGCGTGGTTTACTCTCGTAGTTTGTAGCAAATTTCTTCGAAGCTCTTTCGCGAAGCCAGGAAATTAGCTCAATTAGTTATTTTGTTTAGGGAGCTATAGAATCCAATTTCGCTATAACAACTGAGCAGTTAACTCCTTCATGTTTCTCTTCTACTTAAAGGCGAGGAATCTATGCCTGCTACACGTCTGAAGCACAAAGATATTCCTAAAGGTAAATGCGGATATGGTGGTTTTTTCAGGCGATAAATCGATTAATCAGTCGGCACATACTGTAAAATATCTTGCATCACCCCTTTGGAATCAAATTTTGAAAGTTAGCGCATCAAGATATGAACGAAACTACTCGAAAACTTCGACTAGTGTCAATTAAGGAAAACTTCGCATTACAAATAAATGGAGTTGAGTGATTTTCTTAACATCATTTCGGATTTGTAAGTTGCGAGTGAGTACTAATTCAAAGATCATTAGATAAACTTAATCTTAGGTTTCAGGAAAACCGTCAAATTGAAGTGGTGTTCTCTCATCTAAAATCTTCCTGTTACTCCGTGCTTGTCAAAAACCTATTAACTGTTAGCTTATTTCTATTAGAGATGTCTTCTCACTTGTTAGCGATGGTGGCAATGAGGTATCTAATCGAGCAGGATAAGTTTTTTGTTATAATTTTCAGCTGTTGAGGAAACATTCGGCACTTTTATCTATAGGCTTGCAGTTTCTTCTGCCATTTAAGAGTTCAAAGCTGAGGTGTAGCATTTTGATGATTTAATCAGGATCGAGAGAAAAATTGTATCAAAAATTCATTAAATTTGAAGCTCTGCAGTCGAAAGATTGTCGAGTTCTGTTGATAATCTGGATGTTATCCGTTCAATTGCTATTGGTGGTATCCCAATCTCTAATGTTGTGGCCCTTAAAAGGGCCGTTTTTCAA
>JAUJYV010001191.1:0-20585 GCA_033995625.1 Ophyiulus pilosus
ACCAAGTTATTGAATTATTTAGGAAATAATTGAGTTTTTTTCTTTCTTTACCCAATAGCAACTTAAACATCCGACATCCACAAGGTTCTAATTTAATTCTAGTATTGCGAGGAACACAAAAACAGACTGTTTATAGAAACACCATGTCCGAATTCTGACCCATATATAGTAATCAATCGATACGACCACTTCTACTTTAATTGCAAGACCTCGTTAACTTAATTCCTGCTAGCATTACCGTTGTTTTGATGAATTAGCCGACATATAATAAGCTTAATTTCTAAGATTACAAGTATATTAAGCTGGGTGCTTGTTGTTGTTATTTGGGACTCATTAGACAGTTTGAGCATGCTAACGTCTTTCTACGGACCTTAACTGTAATGGCGGGATGGGAGGAACATTGCACTGAACTACCCAATGAACTAACTGAACGTCATGAGTGCACATGCGTGGTTCTTCCCTTCCCGCCATTACAGTTAAGGTCAATATAAAAACGTTGGCATGCTCAAACTGTCCATTATTATGATTATTGTTTTCAAATGTAGATATAACAAAAAATTCGACCTTAAATTCAAAGTAGGAAATTAACGCGATTGAAATCATGTTTGTCGTTTCAGTGGTTTATTCGAGAATTTGTATCATGATACTTGTGGTGTTGTGTATATTTGCTTAATTGGGTGAAGCTATATTGTTTGCTTTGAAAAATATTCAAGACCACTTTAGATACTTTCAATTGCTAATACAGAATCGGGGTATTAAATGCAAAATTACTCGGGGTAAAGTTGCTTTAAAAGGAAATTGCTAAATAAAAATAAGGGGGTTTTATTCAAAAGGCAACACAAAAGCAATAAAAGGCAAATAAAGGCAAATAAAAGGCAATGAAAAAGTAATAAAAATTTTGTTATATAGCATTTACTCCCCTGCCAATAATATTGCTTGACATAAAGTATAGGATTCTAAGTTGAATATAAAATAGGCAGAGCTACCAAAATGATAACTATAAAAATATCCAAAACTTTGCCAGAACGTATAAGGCCGATCTCCATTTAAATAATGGATTTGTGGGAAATGGTACCTAATACGCCTGCCAAAGGAACGGTTAGTTGCCCAGCATAGCACAGAAGCTTGCAGTGATTGCCGAATCTCATCATAAAAAATGCTTTGAAAGTTTCAAAATTAATTTCTATTTGCACGAGTCATTTCCATTGCCATCCACATTTAGTTGTCGTATAAAATCCTGTCATTATATATTTTCATCGATCATCGATCAGTCATTTTCACGTTTAATGTGTAATAGCACAGC
The DNA here is from genome assembly GCA_033995625.1 of Ophyiulus pilosus. Lineage (NCBI taxonomy): Eukaryota > Metazoa > Arthropoda > Diplopoda > Julida > Julidae > Ophyiulus > Ophyiulus pilosus. The sequence goes on from JAUJYV010001191.1 coordinate 1,304, forward strand.
TGTCAGTAAATGGAAGAAAATCCGTTGGCCTACTTTGAAATATGGCCATGTATAGGCCTAATGCTTGTTTGGTGAAAAATTCTCAACATTTATCCTCGTTTAGATTTCTATTTGGATCTAAATCTTTTCTTCGCTGCATTTCTTGAGGAGATTTTGATATAGGCGATGCTCTTTCTTTTAGCCTCTCTTAATGCTTTGTTCCATGATAAATGTTGCAATTTCACACAACTGCATTGACAGACGAAAGATATATCGCTTTTCGAAAGAACCCAGAAATTGATCTGTTTCCAATTGATAAATATTTTAAAATTAAAGCTGAATTTTGAACATGCCTTTCTTTTTCTCAGTCGAGCCTCAACATTTTAAGAAAGCTGTATCCTCATGCAATATTTACTGCACTTTTATTGTGTTTTACGAAATTGTCTGCATGGGTATATTATACGCAGTAGACAATTTGTACTAAACGTAAACTTCAAAATGAAAGTTTGCAAGAGCCTCTCATTTTTCAAACTGGGTTTTACCTTCATACGCAATCTAGGATTTCGAGGCGTGAAATGTTATTTTGGGAATTGATGATTTCAGCGGATATGTTGCTATTACGCTGTAGTCTATTTCAAAGGATTTGTATATGGTAGGCTACTCTTGCAAGAAAGTATATACTCTTCCATGCGTTTCAGTATGACAAGCTCGGTGGATTACAGGTGGTTCACGAGAGAATTACAGTATGGTACTAGAAATCTTGAAACTGAAATCCTCCCAGCGAATGGAATAAGCTGGTGGCTTACACTTTAATCCCCTTGTCCTTTGATTCCTAATTAATCTTAGCGCTCCTTCATTGACAATTTGAGACGCATAATCCTTCCATCAGCGTCCTCTCCTATTTTCCCGCCTTTAGAGGCGTGCTAAATAAAGTGGGCTTTTCCACAAAATAAAAACGAACCTCATCCAGCATTATGCTTATCTTCTCAAGGAACAATTTGCTTCATTAAGGCGATTCCTAATGGAGAAACAATGTTAAGCCCCAGCTCTTGAAATAAACGCACTGACATTCGAAATGGTGCTAAAGAGGAAATTACAATAAGTATATGGAATCGGATAAGTAGTTTTATCGTTACTAGATGAGTTTCCATTGCAACACACTATACTAATTGACGTTGCATGTATGTCACTGATATTAATTGCAGGCACTGACATGCATGACTTTCGTCTTCGTCCAAAGACTCGGGTCTTTTCACGGTCACCAGACGATCGATGTATGTGTTCGTATTTCGTTTTACTTGTTCCATGAGTGTTCAAACTTAATGTACTTCGACAAATCCAAAGTGACACTTAGGACCTTTTAAAAATCACCGAGACTTTTGTGATGGGATTCACCGCAATTTTTTGATGCATGTACTAGGATGAACATCGGAATTCGTATCGAACCGATGGATTAAAGGGGAAGTTGCTTATACAGCAATGCAAATATATATGCAAAATACGAACACTGTATGAATGCTTCTGATTTTTTGCACATTAGTTGTTCACATGCTAGTGAGTGCATTAAGTTTGAAATAAAAGAAACTGAAATTTAATTTAACACTTTCTATCTATAGACTTTAAACCTCTCACTGCAACAAACAGCGCCATCTCTGGGAAGAAATAAAACTTCGGTAGACTCAGTTAAAATTACTTAAATTATTATTTGTTATTTTTTAAAATGTATTCCAGGCACCTGATGATATCATAAGTTGGTAAAAATTAATTTAAAACAACTTTTTACATTAAAAGCATATTCATTAGTTTCAGGAGCAACCTTCACATTCAAGGGTTGGCAAACTCATAAAAAGATAAAATAACTGTTATCATTAATCAACTTTTTTATTGTTCCTATTACTTGATTAATTTCATCAAGTTTTTTTTTTAGAGTTGTTGGCTATCGCCTAAGGTGAACACGGAATTACTAGATGTTGGTTGATTGATTACTGCATCTTTGGATAAGACGTGTTGGTAGATTGACTATTTCATTACTCTGAAGAAATGATGGTTTGGTTATATTAAAAAACTAACACACGCTTTGACAAAGAATCAATCACACACGTACCTAAACGGTCAATCAATATCAGTTTTGTATGGCCTAAACCTCTCGGAAGCTAACCAGGACTGACTTACTAGGTAAAAAGAAAAATGAGCACCCATCAAGAGATGGATTGCTGTGATGTGTCGAAAATTGGACTGATGACAGGAATTATTAGCACTCAACAGAAGGGTTGGACGTGGGCTGACATCGTGTTCAACTGACGCTGATGTGAATGAGGCCATCATTTCATAAAGGTGTGATCTGGAAATCCATAGAGGAAAGAGTTGTATATACATCTCTCTGCCTGTCACGTGACTTCATCGATTGAATGCATTATCTAGAATCTCTAGATCGATTAGTATCGGCCTCATCTCAAATTAGGAATTCATTAACTTCATCAAATGTGGCCTCAGTCATCACCGCATTGTTTTAGTTTTGGAGACTCAAGGATGATACTTGATATCGTATGAACTGAATCAAATCTGGAGCAGTCTAAAGTTGAGGGTTGGTCAATTTAAGTTGGCATTTCTTGAAAGAATCGTGTTTCCTGCTTGAGTCCTGTCTTGGTGATTTTGCGGTAATGGTGGAAGATGTTTTGTGTAGCGATGGTGGTTTTATTCATTTTAGTGTTAGGTCCATGCTCGTATTCTTAGTAGTTTCAGTGTAAGGTCAGCTGTCATGTTGGTTCTTGTTATTTCTGTAGCTCTTGTTATTGCGTAAGAAAAGAACATCTGTATGGTTATACCTGTACTATGTCGGTGATGCGTAAACCAAATCATGGAAGTGCACCCCCTTCTCCCCTTCCGGAAGTGATTTCATATAATAGATGAGGTTTCAGAAGCATGCAATAACTGCCTAAAAAGACAATGGAAAAACAATTTGCTGTTGCGTGAAATTGGGGAGGAAAAAGAGTGGTTGGTGTTGTGATGATGGAGGATGATAGGTGGGGAAGGGCTACGAAATATATATCCCAATCAGAATGGCACCAGCAGCACTAATGAGACGTTATCTTAGAGCAAATGAGGTTGTTTGCCATTAACTGGATAGGGGATGCTAAAGCGAAGATATATATACAATGGATGTTTGATTGGATCTTGCGAGCTACTCATACATAAAGTACGTATGCTTTTTCCACATTGGATCTGTCAAAGAGATTTGTAATGCCAAAGTTTCATTCGATGAGACACTGGACTTCACTCTGGTATAACAACAAATCTACCATCGAATCACTATTCATCGTGATCAAATGTGGATTAGACATGTATCATTTTCCACAATGATTCGGATTTATTGGCATCACATTATAAACCTTTGTATATGTACTACCTCTAAAATTGTACATGTACAGGACAAAGAAAAAGGGTTAAAAAGATCTTACTATTTTGTTATTAAATTGCCCTATTTAGAATAAATCAATACATTAAACAAATCGATAAATTTATAACAAAATCATATTTTATGATTTTTTTTTAGTTTTACTTCATTCAGGATCATGTTATACAAGTAGCAATCGGATTTTCATTTGCCTCGATTTTCTTAGACGAGTGACATTCGGGATTTCGTTCTCCCTAAGTTTCTAATTGTCGCTTGTGATATTTCGGATTATATGTTTTCTGTCAGAATGGAGTGAATGGAGATCCATTTAGAACTAACCTAACGGTCCTCACCTATTTTTCTTAAAAATTCAGACTAGTCATCCTGGATGTAATTGGAAGGGTAATTGGATGCTTGATACTCCTCACAAGTTGTAATAAAGAAAAATCATCCTGTGGGTTGTATACATGTGCCTGATACTTTCAAACACGCCACTGTGTGTAATTAGTATGTTTTCAACATTTGCTTCAGTTTCATCTAATAAAGATGAATGAAGTTATGCTTAATTTATTAGGAAAGATTAAACGAGTGTAATTTGCAAATTTCTGAAATGACCTTTGCTAGACTACTTGTAATGCATATAGTATAGTACACTTCAACAGACGTGTCTAATCAATATAAGAGGAACTATACAAAGTTAATAGAATTGTATATTCTTTGCGAAATTGTCCATATAACTGACAATTAACAGATATATATAGGATACAATTTCAACGTAAATTTAAGTCATGTTTAGCAGGTGAAGCGGTATTATTTCATTAATGTAACTTCTAAGAAATACACTTAATATTTCTCTGAACTGATAGTACACTGTTGTTCTTCACTAAAAACACGTCTGAATCAATAAAGCTTACGATAATGTAGGTTTCTTAAATCTCGGAGAAAATCTATAGGGTGCAAAAAGCAAATTGAGTTTAGAAATGTCGTTAATGCTCTGAAAGTGGCCTTGTTGAAGCAATGCCGCTAATAATGATCCAAAGGCTAGATTTACACCTAACAAATTAGCTTTTAATGGTTTCACTGAATTCATCTGCGCTATTGACGATGCATATTGACGCAGATTTGTACGGGGGTGTCGCCAGAGGGGCTTAAGTGCGATTGGAAATACACAGTAGGTTTAGTAGTTATACTTGTTATCTGCTCACCTGATGTAATGTATACACATCAGGTGTGCTGGCAATCTCCATTTATGAATGTATGCTATTTGAACATGGAACATCTGTCGTAAAGTCCCAAGATGTTCTCTAATCTGAAGGTACAGCAGTATTTGTTTTGGTATTCACAATATCTATATTATATCTTCATCGTTCATGCATACTTTAATGGCGAAAAATGAGTTGGAATGATAGGAAATTGCTTAATGCCCCGTATCTATTTTTTTTGTCAGCTGAATCTATTGCAATGTCGAGGGGAATCTCAAGTCATTACTCGTAGTGCAAAAAAATATACATGTCTTCTAAACTCCAGATTTACTTTATGAACCTAACTGAAACATGGTCCTATTCCCACCTACAGTGATTTAAAGCCAGAGATGTAATCTTGCTGTATATATACCACTTACTCACACTTTACGGTGAAACAGTGATTTTATACAGTATATCACAATTTCTTTTGAAGCCATATTATTCTGCTATTTTGAATTAAACCAATATTGAGCTTACATTGCGGGAAAGAAGGGGGAAGTAATTTTCTTGCCCTATAGCTATTTGAAAATCGCTGCATATGCGCTATAATATTAAAAACTATCTTTTTTCTACAAAATGTTAATAGAAAACATTAGAATTGTTCAGCATAGAAAAGATTATTTATTCAAAAACCTGACTTTCCTTATTTCATTGTGAATGAGAAAATCCTTCCTTAAAAAAAACTTGTGGCATGCCACGACAATTGTAATGTGATTTTGTGTGCCGCGAGTTGAAAAAGGTTGAAAAGCCCAACTGTGGTTAATGCATACATTTATGTCAGTGAAAATCCCACGTCGCACTTGTTAACAGGCTGAGTAAGGTTTTTTTTTTTTTTAAAAAAAAAGACAGATTTTCCAGACTGATTTCTTTGTTACGAGTGCTCCCAATTGAAGGTGCAGTCGGGCGTCACTTCGTTACTCCGTGTCACAGCCTATGCTCGACTTAGTCTACACGATGTCTTATTAAAACTAACGGTATTTGTAACCTGTTGCCATGCCCCTAGAAGTCGGCAATCACTGCTAACGATGCTGGTAAATATTTGGCATGGCGTTTATGCACTGCAGATACACTTAGATGGGAATTAATTGCTGTACTTGCCTCCTTCCTCATCAACGCAAAGAAGTTCCGCATTATATCTAATAATAAACTTGTTAATAGACGCAAATTCGAGACATTTGCTAGCATATTTCTTCCGAATGAACGGTATGACCCAACCCATTAAATGCACTGTTATACCGCTTTGATTACATCCCCCGCTCCATTACCAAATATGCCCATGTACGAAATGTATTTGCTTAACGTGGCAAATAGGGCAAACAAATAGTGTAACTAATGAACTGCTTGGGGGTGATTTAGAGCGCCGAAGGTCCTTTAGAAATATGCAATTCGTTCATTAACTTGGCAAATGTGCTTAGAACATAATTCCAACAGTTTTTTAAAAAATCTGAAATCGTGTAATAAAAATTGTGAAAATGAGTAGTCATAAGTGTAAATAAGAGAAAGTATTTTTATGTTTTAAAAAGGTCCTAACCTCCTATAACCAAAACTATCTGAATGCATTTCCTCCAGGGACAATAGACATTTAGCTACCCAGACTTACCGTTGACGGGTAAACTGGTTTTTTTTTCGAAATGAACATGTGCCTGATAACGTGAATAAAACCGTGAAGTGCTGTTTCAGGGTCTAAAAAAGCAACCTGGCGGCGCCAAATTTAAATTTAGACGGGTTAAATCTAACTGCAATCCTCCAAAACATCGTCTGTTCAGGGCATTTATCACGTGACAGGTGGACGGAGCCCTGTCGTCAACGTTGCATGCAAAAATCATTTTAACGGGGAATTTTACTGTTGTACAAGACATGCGTACATGCGGTCAACATTTACAGTAAGTTAACCGTCGGTAGTTTGCTAAATCTCTATTATGCGTTCAAGATAAAACATGGATGATGGAGAAAATAAGATTTAAAAATACTTGTTCGAATTTTCGAGATAATTTAATATTGATCCAATCCTTTTTAAACACATGTCTAATGATTTTCAAGATGCTGAAGCAGTTATAGCACGAGGCCAGATAGCAAATATTTTAGCACGTTTGATTTTTCAACTTCGATTGATGTTTTGTCTTTGTTGTGAACTAGTTTGTTCATTCACTCCACATTTCTAAACTGGAACTTCGATATTTATAGTTTCTAATAAAAAAAATACGTGAAATTTAATTACGTTTGCAATGTTGAACGTTGGATTTTCCTGAACGGATAACGTTGTGTACACGATGATTGTTACAGCAACGGAATCTAAGTAAACAGCAAGCAATCGGTGAAAATGAGTTTCTTGTAAAATGCTTTCCTCTTAATCTTTTCAACTCGGTGTTGTTCAGAGTGACTTTCCATCTAAAGAATTCGATTCCCTCGTAGAAAGACATGTTCACTGAATTTGAGATAGTCTTGTTTTACAAACTCAAATATTGCCTTACTCTTACATACCCCCTTACAGTTCTCTGTAAATGTTTGTTTCTGTGAAAATCGGGATGCTTTTATTTACTAAGCTTGACAAAAACAAATTGTCCTCACTTCAAGGCAGCTTGGATTTAAACGGATTTTGAACACATCTATAGTTTTTAATCAATTTAGTACACTGAAAGATAGCAAAACCAGTCTCTTTCGACCAACAAACAAGTAAACCCACAATGAGTAAAATATTTCCTGAAGCTTCTTACCTAACTATATAAATTTCATCAAACTTTTGACATTGCAAAAGTTAACGAAACTCTCATTTGACTTGTTATCATTGACATTGTGGCATTATGTAAAAAGAGGATCGATATCTTGTCAAGTTATTAAAAGTTTATAAAAGTTTGTTAGAAATACAAAGTTTTTTTTACAAGTTAAAGTAAATGTGTCTTCTTATTTGTTTATAGTTCCGCAATTTATCAAAATAATTACTATACCAAACAAGCGCCATTGTTTATTGAATTACTTTACGAGGGCTACATGACTGCAAATGAAAGTCATAATGAAGGTTCATTAATTTAAACGGATGAAACTAACCTTCCATATATAACTTTAGTTAAATGCTGTAGTATTTTTTTTCTCGTTGTATCGTCTCTTGGGAACTGAACGTGCGTCTGATCCGAGGCACATAATCCTAATTCACATCCAGACAGTATTCGAATTCAGTTTTCGTGAGCCAAACCAAATTAAAATCAATATCACGAGTGAATGTGGGATTACATTTTCAACTTAATCAACGATAATCACTATCTGGAGTAAAATGAACAAACATTAATTTGTATACTTCCTGTAAATCGCACCGTGAAATATTATGTTACTGTTGTTAATTAGAAAGGAAGCGAAGAAAATGTCACAAGATTTTTATGATTTTATTAATGTCAACTTTGTTTACTTGATCATATCCAATAATATTCTAGTGGGCTCTAACCGAGATAATTGAGTAAACATGACGAATTAATATTAGTTCCCAGCCATTTTAATTTCAATTCGTGATGAGATAAAATGTGATTTAATCAGCTTCCCATCTTTTCCAATTATCAAATTATCCTCAATACTTTCAAATGCTTCAGGAACGCAATATCGGAAAAGCTTCAAAGAAATTCAACTCTGAAAATGAGTCTGACTTCAGAAAGATTGTAATTGCATTTCATGCAAATTTTCATCAAGTTGGAAAAATATCAAATCATTGTTATACGGCTTTAACTTCGACACAACGTGAATATATTAAATTGGAAAACAAGTGCATACATATGAAGTTTATGCTATTTTGTTCCACTGTCAAATTCCTTGCCTCCTTTGATAATTGGACACAATCGTACTTCGCTATTTCCTTAAATATTAATAGATATACACGAGCTTACATAAGTTTTTTTTATCCAGTTTGATGTTATTGTTGAAATATTATGGTAGCGTTGGGAGTGAAGTGTATATGTGAACATGTTATCATTAATAGAGAGATTTAGCACCCCAAACTCACCGTTTACGGGATCGACAGCCGTGTGTGATTTTTCGAAATATACATGTGCCTGATAACGTGAATGGGATTCTGGGTAAAGGGGAACAAAACCGTGTTTTATTTCGAAATGCTCATGTGCCTGATCGATTCAGGGGGTAATTAAAAAACAACATGGCGGTTGCGAGAACATTTTCACTGTTGGAACATATTTAACACGGTTTAACCAGTTTGCGCTTGATGGAAGGACATTAAATCTAACGGCGCTCCTCCTTAACACCGTCCGTTCAGAGTATTTATCACGTCACAGACGGACAGAAAAAGGAGGTTGAAGAAAAAAGGGCAGAGTCAGATGGAATCATTTTTGCTGCTAAGAGCTTGCTTATGCGATGGTGGTCTCTGAAAAAGGAGAGTAGGAATCCTGCCAGAGAAGAGCAGGATAGTGGAAGGGTAGTGTAGGGAGAACCATTATGGTAGCACCTCCTTTTGGAGGGTCCGTCATAAAGGATTAGCTACAATTTCAGTTCAGTTCAGGAGCACTGTCGTCAACATTGCATGCTAAAATCATTTTAACAAGGAATTTTACCGTATTTTTTTTTTACCAAATTTTACACTATGGTAAGTAAACCGTTCGGAGTTTGCTAAATCTCTTTTATTTGACTAATGACGCTATAAAACTCATGTATGCACAATCATAAATTAGAGCTTTAAATTGCTCAATGTATTATTTCTAGCATTAACGTCTTAAACTGGCAGCCGGTATTTCTAATTGGTTTTAAGGAACCAATGTTGAGAAATTATTCCGGAAGATTGCATTTTAAACTTATTAACTATATGAATAAAAAAAATTCAAAACTAATCAAGATTCTGGATTAATTATGATTCTAAGAGTCTGAGTAAACACTGCATCTACTATATCTATAATTTCTATTCTCAATTTAAAATTGCTGTTAAAATCGATGAGCATGTTCAAAAGAAACGTTTACGCTATTTGAATATCAAAATAGCGTGCACAGCATCTTTAAAAGAAGATTACCTGCTTAATTATTTGTTAGTGTGCTCTATGAACGGAATTGTCGGCTCGCAATATTCAAAGTTCATCGAAAATCTTTTGATGTTGTCAAGTATAGCTTACTTATTAACAAATTATAAGCCCTGATGTTTTGTTCAATGAGGATTTAACATACATCGTGAATAAGCTCACTTATATGATCTATGCAGTTTGTGTGTTGTATGTCCATTGTCTAAAATAAATCCTTCTATATAGTAAATGGTTCCTTGGTTTTTAATATAATGTTGATCAAACCTTGATTATTTCCAAGTCGGTCACAAATGTGTTTATTGTGGTTACGTTGGTAAATTGGACCTAAGATGTTAAGCCTTTGGTTCGTCTAGCCTTTATGCGATTTATCGGTCCCATATAGGAGATTTTTGTTCACTTTTTTAAAGGTGATTATATTCTTAGAAACTGATGAAAATTTAACGGTCAATTTATCAAGTAATTAGAGACGTTTAGCACCCAAACTTACCGTTGACGGGATCGACACCACTGGTTTTTTTTTCTCGAAAGGCACATGTGCCTGATAACGTGAATGGGATTCTGGGTAAAGGGGAACAAAACCGTAAAGTGCTGTTTCAGGGTCTAAAAAAGCAACACTGCAGCGCCAAATTTAAATTTAAACGGGTTAACTCTAACGGCTCTCCTCCTAAACACTGTTTGTTCAGGGTATTTATCACGTGACTGGTGGACAGAGCCCTGTCGTCAACGTTGCATGCGAAAATCATTTTAACAGGGAATTGTACCGTTGTACAAGACATGCGGTCAACATTTATGGCAAGTTAACCGTTGGGAGATTGCTCAATCTCTCTATTGACCATGGCAAAACTCACAAAGATCTTCATTTACAAAGAGTAGATGATTAAAATGTACAAATCATTTTTTTAGAAATGTTCTCTATACAGCATTTGCTCATACCCTATGAAGTTTGTGCCATTTCTTTGCTATCATTATGCGGATAAATGATTTAATTAAAATATATATTTAATGAGTTTCACTACTTGGAATTCGACGAGTTGTTTACATCCGCAGTGTTCGTTCGTGAAATGCATATTTCAACTGTGTGTACTGTAGGAAGATATTGGAGCATTCCATGGATGAAATGTAATAATGAACAATATCTTAATATCGAAAAACAACATTTCTCTTTATCACATAACCAAATCAGAACCAGCAACCTTTGGATGTATTTATACAGGCTTATTCCAGGCATCCATTGCACGTTCTTTATACGCTTGAATTTATACCCTTAATGGGCCAATTAAACAAAATGCCATATAAACAAAATTTTGTTACGTTTCCATGGTAGATTGTACAATTTATCACCCACCACGTCTTCGCCACACAACACACCGCTCGGTAGCCTTGCCTAACAGTTATTTACATTACGGATAAATCTTATTGATTGAATGCGTTCCATGCTGTGGAACGGAAGATAATGCAACGAAAACGGAAGTCTGAAACTTTCAACTTTTACTGCCGCACATTATTCGCAGCGCATAACATATGTATGGATATTGTTTGAGAGGATATTGCAGCAATTACTTTCAGTGCATGATTTTCATTATATTCCCTGCATTTGCGAAAGAATGATCAAAATTATATTAAATAAGGGCTGCTTTATGCTTTGTTGTTACAGTTTATATGGTAGCTTCCATTGTGCTCCTTAATTCGTGAAAATTTGTAAGCATACGAATAAGTCCAATTTTTAAAATTAAGGTTAAGTTGTTAAACCATCATTTCCAATTCTTTTCAACTTTACTTTGAATGTTTTGAATGCTTGAATGCTTTGAAAGCATTTTCGAATTGTTATTCAGAAACTTTCAGAAACTTGTGAAAAAGCTATTCAAAACACTTTTTTTTCCAAATTCCATCGTTATAATTAGAGTAACATGTCAAAGAATTGCTTTTTTATGTCTAATTGTAGCAATCATGCATAAAGTTGGCAGCGAATTATAGTTTAATATGCATTTTCATTCTTTTGTTATTGAAGCATTATTTTTGAAGAATATCTATCGTGACATTTAAAGTAGCAAATGAACCACTGAATATCAAACTCGTGGGATGTCTTGACAGAAATAATAATACAAAATTCAGCCTAGAGGAAAAAAAAAAAAAATTGGTTGAACAGAAATACTCGAAACCCTTTATGCACTTGATACTATTTTCGATTTTCACACTTGATTCCGTATATTCAAACAAGACTTGATGAGTGCATAAATTATTGTTATCATGTTCTCATCAGATACATTTCAGGATAATTCGAGAGCAAGAGCGAGGATAACGGCTTTGTAATGTTTAAACTACCCATTGTATAAACTCGCAACAGAGCAGGATGATCCATCATCCGTGACTATTTCCATTACTTATCTAATGGTTTTGATACGCATTCATCACCTTTTCTCTCTTCTTCGCTGTTAAGCTATATCAATCATGAGTTGCCCTCACGTAGTCCAAAAATATCACTTTTTTGGTCGTTTCATGAAGAATTCATATAGATAACGGAAACTGGTCCTTAATACATTAATTAAAGCATATCTAATAGGATTAAGGTACTTCGCTGGTAAAAAATACCATACTGTTTTTACAGTATAAGGTTGGTTTTGGAGACCGGTTAATTGCACATTTTGGGCTTGTGCAATTAAGCGGGTTCGACTGTATTTTGATCTTAAGAAAGGTAGTGATTTTTTTGACTACCATGTATATTTTCAATGTTTAAAGTATCTACTGGAAAATGTGAATCTAATAAATATTTCCCATAGCTAATCTAGCCATAAACCGGTTAATTGCACATTTTCGGCTTTCCCGATCGATGTGCAATTAAGCGGGTTCGAGCATTGTAAAAGATTGTCTGAATGGTAGTGTTGCAATTTTAGTTAAGTCTACCTATTAATTCATGTTTAACTTATCAGCACAAACATTCTTTTTAAGTGCCTTGTACTTGTGGTATTCAAGGACATGAAGAAGCCTGGTGAAGGCCCTCGAGAAGACCCTTCAGAAATCAAAATTACAACAACCAAACACAAAACTATAGAAATGGAACTTACTGGCGGCAAGATGAGCACACCCACAGCTTGAGCAAGGTGTTTCACGTCCAACTTTTGCTCTTCATCCGAAGAGAACGATGCAGATGCACCAGAAACTCTGTACATGACACGTTTTTCTTCACGATGAGTCACTGTACTCTTTGGTTCTTCGGGTGCTTGACCCACCGACGAGTTCTTGCTGCCCGCCGGGTCTGAATCGGGTTTCTTCAGGCTGTTCCCGGTGGTCCTTTTTCGAAACGCTGGACAAAACATGGTTGAACCGCAGTCGATGTCTTGTAATATTGAAGAGCCGATAAGCAGGTGGGTGCAGTTTGATATGTGATGGGTTGTTGGTCGGCCCGGCTTTATAGCCCGGTATCACCCATTAACTCTAATTAATTTCCAGCGTTAATTATTTAAATCCTCGTTAAAGCGTGGTGTCCTTTGTCCTCTTGGGGAAAGCAAGCCTGCTGCTCATGGCGTTGTTTTGCGTGTGGGGTGTGTCCTATGTACGGTAAAATAATGGATCTGCAAAGAAATTGTTACTCATTAATCACTCGATTTTATTAAGAAGCTGTACAAACATCTCATGGGTCTGATTAAGTGTCGGTCATGTCGTGATTTAGGATGGTTGCATGCCGTTCCCTTATTAAAAGGGAGTGTTCGGAATGCACGTCATACGGAATGCTCGACTTAATGCGGCGTTAATAAATAATGTCAAAACTTGGGACACTTTTCCAAAATGCAGGTTCTTAAGATTTTTTTAAACGGTGTGAGAAGAGTAATGATTCAAACTAATTTCCCGAAACAGGCACATCTGTATAGGCTTCTGTATAGCTGTATATTAATATATTATAAGAAAATATCAGCTGATTGAATCAATTCTGTTCGAGGCCATAAAACTATATTGCGTTGAAGTGAATGAGCCATAAACGATTTTGGTCAATCGTTAATTTAACAACGAGATTCTATCATCTCTTCTCCGGAGTTCTAAGGGTAAACATGCAATTAACTGTTGTTCCAGGAAATCACATTCTAAAGGCCTCAGACGTCATTATGCCACTTAACTGCCTTCAGTAGCGGAATGGGTCTAAAAATATTGGTTACCAGGATACAAAAGGAGCCCTCCCACAACTACTGTAGAAGGACATACAATTTTCAAAAAATACATTTTAACAATTGCTGCTGTGACTTTCCATGTTATACCTGTCATTGTATCGGTAAGTTAAAGTAATTGTTTTAAGAAAAAGTGTTTGTTAACTGCATGCTTTCGAACCCCAAGTCCATAAAAGGTTTTGGACACCAAATCGGTTTTTCTTATCTCCATTAAGTGGTTCGAATGATAAGCTCGACCACCTCGGTGGTTCAGTTTGACGATTCACTCCACTCATTTCAATTTAAACCTTTCGATAATACCACTGTTCGAATCGTCTCTACACGACCTAAGCATGTTTCAATTTAGGTAATGGTGGATTTGGTAGATGTTCGCCTCACGCGTGATATCAGATATTGGCCAGTGACGAATCGATCGGATCTACTCTGCACCAATTGCAGTTGCTGAACTCGCCCAACTTTGTATGGAATCCGTACTGGTCAACATTACTCAAATTGAGGACGAACCAATGAATGGTACGCAACTTCATTGTTGGGGCAGTTTCGAAAACATGTTGTGTGAAACTAAATCCCCGACTTGTTGACCGTGGGATTATCATGTTTGTATTTTAGACAATCCCTAATTATGTTGAGTTTTTATTCGTTCAAAACAAATTTTATACAACAAATTTAGGCCGTTAATCTAAACTTTTGCAAATAGCCGGTTGTATGGTGAATTATTAGGGTACTCGTCAGTATTTTTCATTAATGAAAAATACTGACGAGTACCCTAAGGAAATCCGACACAAATATTAACAGTTGAGCAAATGTTAGTTAAAACTATCCGAAGTTTCACTCTTAAGATTTACAAAAATATCTTCAATGAATTTAAAACACATGGCATTAATAAGCACTGTATTACTACCTCGAAACTTTGCTCCACAAAAATAACACAGCTGACTTCACTAATAAGGCGCTAATATGGATTGAATCTTTTGTAAAATTGTTGTCACCTATGGGATTAAAGGGACTTCAGTACACTGAAGATCCCTATAATCCATAGTAATACCCCGTCTCGAGCTTTTTATCTTAATGCAGGGCGATTATTTTAATAAAGTATATTAAAGGCAATTTTCCTTCTTTAGGTTCAGCTCCCTCTGGTGGCGTATGGAACTTATTCATGGTACCTTCACAACGAGCGCCGTCAACGAATGGTTTTGGTTATGTAATGAAGATCTGCACATGAAAATCTTCAAAGGGCAAATTTTCAACCAGTGGATGCTGAACAGGAACCGGAACAGAGAATTTTGCATAGCAAAACTACTGGATCTGCATAAGGCTGATTGAAAGCCACGTGATGGTGGGCACGAAATTTTCAAAAGGGTCTTTTAAGGTCTCGAAGGTGGCATTACATCGAATGTCTCCGTTTAATAGTTTTTCTACGATTTCAAGTTGCATCCACACGTGACACATTCCGACATCGACTCCAAAAAAAACCGATTAACATTGAAGTGTAAAACAAAAAGAGTATAAGAAGCATAAAATACCTCTATCTTTCATGCGCGGTTGACCACTGGAGGCGCTGCACCAGGGTCCGGTGTTCTCCACATGTTGCTGCAGCACGCTTGTTGGAGAAAACTTTGAGGATTTGAAGGTCTCGACGTCTATCCACCTGGAGCGCCCTTGCAGCACTGCACGCACTTGTGTCGCAGCTTCCTCCTCCGCCTCTTGCGTCTGTGGAATCCTCCATCATTTTCTCTTCGATTTGCCCGTTTGGCACCGTGCCTGCCATTCCCATTGGCCAAGCGTGGCCTATTCGAGAAGCCGTGACTGCAGTGTGCTCTACTATGTTATAACGATGTCTTTTCTCTCTAGCCACAACTGTGGCCTGGAGAACAATCAATCATAGTCACCCAAACGAGGATAGTTTGAAAATCCGTGGCTTCTTTTTTACCCTAAATCGTTCCTGCTTGGGCACTGTAAAAAAAAAACTTTGAATCGGAGATGGATGCAATTTTTTACGCGCTAGAATGGCAGGCTATTCTGTTCTGTGCAAAAGGGCCCTTGACGCTAGTTCGAATATTTCTTCCTGCGCTGGAAGTGGAAATTTTGATTTAGTGAGCCCCGTCCATGTTTCACTTACCAGAAAAGTAATTAATTAATTCTTATTTTCCAAGATTTCTGGCATCATGTTACTGATATCTAAGCCAGGTATAATTATTCACTTTTTAAGCTGAATGGTAACAAGCTAAGCACTGCTTATAAGGACACCGAAGGAAAAGTTTGAGACACCAGTTGTTTTTTTACTTCTTATTTCTCGCACCTTTTGGAAATTTTTTAAAAATGTACAGAAATTTATTTACCGTGCACCTACTTAATGGCCCTCAGATTGGTCTTAAATTTTATTTGTAGGTTAGGTTAAGCGTGAAATCATATGCATATTTTTGAACCAACTGAATTGATGTTCGTGTCCTAAGCGCGGTTATCATGCATGAAAACAAACAGCTCGACATGTTTTCAAAGTTGTACATTTGATTTGTTTCTAACAAGTTACCGTCCTAGTCCGTTATATTTTCTTGGAATTCCATTTAACTGTAGGGTATAATGTTTTAGCGCCATTCTTGAATTTTCAATTTTGTTTTTAAATTTTACTTCTTCTAGTTGCACTGATGATAATAGGACGACGATGTTATTTACTTTACTTTTGCCTTTATTTTATTTGTCGATTTCCCTTCTTTGTACTTTATGACGCATCCCAACGAAGCAAATACTTATCACAGCAATGAATAGCTATTTGTTCTCCACTTTAATAAGCGAAGTCCAGACCGAGCTAGGTGGTTTAGTGGTAACGCTATCCGCCTGGCAATCGGGAGACTCAGGTTCGAATCCCGACTGGGTCGGCTACTCTGACTGTGGTTTTCGCGGTTTTCCACAGTTGTTTCCAGGCAAATGCCGGGGTAGTTCCTCTAAAAATCGGCCGCGACCGTGCTCCTTCCTCTTCTACCTTCTCTTTCCTGGACTTGAGTTTATTCTGGATATGGGGATAAATCCCCAACATTGTTTAGTCTCTCTATCGCCATAGATGTCTTTGGACCTTTAAACTTTAACCAACCAACCAACCAACCAACCAAGCAAAGTCCAGATAAGAGATTTAGCCCCCAAACTCACCGTTGACGGGATCGACAGAACTGTGGGGTTTTTTTTAGAAATGGAGATGTGCCTGATCGTTGCAGGGAGTAATTAAAAAACAACATGGCGTTGGGACATATTTAACGCGATTTAGACATGTCTGCGCATGACGGAAGGACATTAAATCTAACGGCGCTCCTCCTAAATACCGTCCGTTCAGGGTATTTATCAGGTCACAGACGGACGGAATCCTGTCGTCAACGTTACATGCTAAAATCATTTTAATAGGGAATTTTACCGTATTTTTTACCGAAGTTTACCCTACGGTAAGTAAACCGTTCGGAGTTTGCTAAATCTCTCTAATTGATGCCAAATGTTTAAGCTACGAAACCTTTAGACAAGTTAGATTTCCCCTTTATGTATGTCATCGGAATGAGATTTGGTTTACTACCAGTAGTTTGGTAACTTGTATTCCAGTGTTTTCAACCATACGACATTTTTAGGTTTAGTTTATAATGGTTCTTAAGCTTAAAAAAGGTCAAAAACACTAGTTTAGTTGACTATCAATAATTAAAATTGATAACCTCTTTAAGTTTGCGATGGAATCACTTCTAATTTATAAGCACAAACCTTATAAAAGCAAACTAATTCTCTTGATGTATACATCAGCTCTGAAATAACCACGGACCTAAGAAGTTTTGGAATAGGAAATGCACAATTTATAAAAATCAGATTGGGAAATTCTCCTTAATAATTCTTAATATGTTATCATGGTCATCATTTCTTGCACTTAGTATAATTACGAACAACATGCTTTCAACAATTTGCATTTTATAATGTTGGCATCCATCAATATGATAGATAACCCCATAAATAAATGCGATTGTTTTCAAGGAGTTTTCAAGATTTTGTTGATAAAACTGTAATCATCTGCCAACTTGAAATATATAGCTGCGGAGATTTAAGATTAATGTAGGCAAATAATAGAGAGTTTGAGCCATCCAACGTTAACGAAACGATTACGATAACGTTAACGAGAAACAGCTCTGACGACCCGGAATGTCAAGGACTACCCTTTGCGAAGCATGGCATTCCAATGCCGTTCCGGGCTTCCCGCGCTGTTTCTCGTTAACGTTTTCGTTATCGTTTCGTTAACGTTGGATGGCTCAAACTCTCTATTCACAGTGACAATCTCGATCACGTAAAATCTATAGAGACGTAAGAAAATTATTTCTTGGAGAAACGTTGAGCAAACCCACTGAACTCGCAAAACTTCGATTAAAGTGGTCGTAGTGGAGGATTGGACGATCAACATCTTGTTTAATGATTCACCCTGAAAGATCTAATGATCTGGTGCACTCTTTTGTTATTTTGGAATTAGACAACATTATAAAATGATGTGTATCTAAAATGATTGTTTTAAATAAAGTTATTTTAATTTACGAATCTTATAAAATCGAGTGCTGAACAAAAATGTTTTGATATTAGAGAAATTTAGCCACTTATTTTTCACGTTGATGGATCGACAGCACTGGTCTTTTTTTTTCGAAATGCACACCTGCCGAACAACGTTAATGGGATTCTGGGTAAAGGGGGAACCACAACGTGAAGAGCGCTTTCAGTGTCTAAAACGCAACACGGCGGCGGCAAATTTAAATGGGTTAAACGCTCCTCCTAAATACCGTCCGTTCAGGTTATTTATCACGTGACCGATGTATGGAGGCCTACTGGAGCCCTACTGGTCTCTCTTATTCAATAATTCATCTAGATGGTCATATCGACTGTTGAATAAAGCCATATAAACAAGTGATTAACTATAAAGTACTTCCTATTAGTAAGATTTCTTAGTTTCCTTTATTCTACACAAAATAAACATAATTACATCGCATTCTTAAAGCTAATTCCCCTGGTGGTGGTGTTTGGCCCACCTGCGATCTGCCATTAGAAATTGCTGTACAATTTCAAATTAACCAATTTTGTAAAATCTCTCTAATTTCCTTAATATTTGATATATTTAAAAGAAATTTTACCACGAGCATCACAAAAATATCTCCCTTACAATCAGTTTGATAATTTTGACTTTTAAAACAATTTTTTTTTATCAAACATAAATACATTTTTTAAGCTAGATCGTTTGTTCAGCTCAGGACGGGTACTGCGTGATGGGTGATGTGGTACGGCGCACACCCGGAGTGGTAGATCTTCCTCGGGGTGCCCAGGGGAAGGTCCCGACTGCGAGGGGCATCAACGTCCCCTCGTACCTGAGCGTGGGGGTTCCTGCAATACCCTGCTTTGGCAGGGTGGCGGAGGTTCTTTCATTAACGGTTTAAAAGTTTTCATTTTTAAGATCCCAGGTTCAAATCCCAACCAAGTTCTGAATTTTATATTTGGCATTTGTTT
>JAUJYV010001192.1:0-20581 GCA_033995625.1 Ophyiulus pilosus
CTACTGTTTGTTTGTTTGTTGATTTTTAACGTTGGCCTATTGGGAATTTTGCCTACGAGGGGGGACTTCCACCCCCTGTCGAGGGGTCTTTAACGTGCAACAATCAACACCGGACCTCGGTTTAAACTCATCCGAAAGAGCCACCACTAAGGGAATTGCTCCCATCCGTAAAAATTCCCACTGACCTCGAACGGGGAGCGAACCCCGCAACCTAGAAATCGAGAGGCGAGCACGTAACCCACTCGACCGTCGGCGTCGGTTGGCAACCCACTAATCCTAAGTTTATAGTTTAGAATTCTAACCATATTTTATGAAACAACTATGTTGAATTCAATAATCCCTGCCAGTGCCAATAATGTTTACTACTTTGATGGGAGACAGGAAGGTGGCGAGGATCAGAGGATGTGCATTTTTATCTTTCATACCGAAAAACAAACAAACACAAAACAAAATTGGAATAACTTTTTACTAGATTTACAAGTTTGGTCACCTGTGCAGGAAACAAATTTATTAATCGTTTATTAATGATAGATCCATCGTCGATTCCCGACTGGGTCGGTTACTCTGTGTTTTTTTGCGGTTTTCCACAGTTGTTTCCAGGCAAACGCCGGGGTAGTTCCTCTAAAAATCGGCCGCGACCGTGCTCCTTCCTCTCTTTATTCTTCTACTTCCTCTTTCCTTTGACATGGATATGAGGATATATCCCCGACATTGTTTAGACCCTCTATGACCTTAGTAGTCTTTGGGCCTCTAAACTTCAACCAACAAACTAACAGCAGGAGCATTCAATTAAATGAAAGCTAAAACTACACTTGCTAAATTAATTACTTGAGCTTTTAAGACATAAATGATGACAGATTTGAAATGATGATAATATGCCTCAGTTGGAGAAACCTCTTAAAAATGACAAATTGCAACTTCTATTGCACTAAATTCTCATAATTGTTTTGCTGGAAACCAAAAACTTAGGTCCCTAATGAAAGCCAAAACTACACTTACTAAATTAATGTATTACTTGAGTCTTTCAGACATAAAGGATCATAGATTTGAAATGATACTATGGAGAACTCTCTCTTAAATTGCATCTAATGCACCATATTCTCAAAATGGTTTTGCTGAAAACCAAAAAAACTTAGGAAAGCTAATTAGAATTCATTCATGTTTAATTGTTGTAAGTATATACGCACACCCAAGAGTGATACAACCAACGCTGTTTCCTTATTTGGTCATACTCACAGACTCTTTTACTTGACGATAGCCACCCACTTTGACCTACAAAATCCTTTTCAAATAACCGTTCTTACATGTTTCATAACGTACCTTCTTTAATCTTTTTTCGTCTTCCTAAAGTTCCAATGAAATCCAGAAAGGACTCGTCTTTCTTTTTCGTCGGAGTTGATGGTGGTCTCGGAGATTTCGGACGAGGTGAAGCCATTCTCTAAGCTGCCAAAATGATAACTAAACAACCGATGTTCACAAATTCGACTAACTACCCGGAGAAAGTAAACCAGTCAGTCTAGCTACACACCCAACTACGGTCGTCACCACTATTTACAAGTTCTAAATTTTCCGAAGGTGGATTCATCGCCCACTATATCGGCCATGTTGGGACACTTAGCGTAGTTTGTTAACACGACAAGCAATGCATTTTTCGCAACTTTAAAGTTCGCTTTTAAAGCCTTTTTAAATTCCAAAAATCGTAAAAAAAGATATTAACATCCACAAAACACTCATCCTTTCTCAAATTATAAGGATTCAACTTTGCAGACGAGAGGAATAAACGAGTGGATGTATCACGTGACTTTCAACCAATCATCAGCGAAGATTGAATGGAACACGTCACGTGATAAAAAGCTTATTTTGTAAATTTGCATATTTATCAGGGAATATTGTTAGGTAACCATGTTTGATATTTCCCATATATGAAGTATACAGTCAAAGTAATCTGTATATCATACAAATAATAATATACAGAAGATATAAACGTGTTTTGTATGAATTTTTGCAGTTAATTTACTAAAATGACCACCAATTATTAATATAACATTTTCAAACTTTTCTTCTTATATTTGGTTAAAACAAATATTTATAATAGTATAATTTGATTAACCCAACATAATAATAGTATTTCTTCAAATTTTAACGGATTTCATTTTAATTGCATTTTCTATCAGTTTTCCCGACGAAATCCAGGCACATTTCCCGATTATCAAGGCTGCTGAATATCCCGAGTTAGCAACTTCAATTTAAACACACTGCACTTGGAATCCTAGAATTTGAATGAAAAACTACACGTTTTGTTCATTTATAACAATTTTCATTGCATTTTAATCAAATAAAGTTAAATCATCTAGACGATTGTTACTTTGGTTGTAGTTAACGTCTATTTTAGAATCAATTATTCACTTGTATCAGCAGAAAATCGAAGATATATTCACAAGCAACACCATGAGAGAGAAAAAATAACAAAAATATAAATATCACATAAAATTGTAGCGGAAATAGTCGTCTGTTTTCCCCGCTAATTTGGAAAATTGTCTTTTTTCAAATCTTACATGTAATGTACTGCAACAGGAGTAATACAGTGACAAAAAATACATAAACCTTATGTACAAGTATTCAATGTATACAAATTTATAGTTGGGATGGAGGAATTATAAAAACGGGGGAAGTGCTGGCTTACCACTGATCAAAAAACTTCTTCCTGCATCATTTTGAACTAGCTTTACAGTTTCGTTTCATATCTGTCAAATTAATGTACAACTATTTTACAACTGGAAAAAAAAACAATAATAAGAAAATATAACAAAAACGAAAGAAAAGAAAAAAATAGACGCACATCGGAAGAGCAAGCATAGTTAAATCACAAATTCGTTAATTATTAAATGATAATTTGCAGAACCAAAATTTGCATTCAACTTAGCAGACCTGCCATAATAATATTCTATAGAAACCACTTCTCTATATCTTTAAAATAAATACAAATTTAAGAAAACAAAAAAAAATGGGAAAATTGTCTGTTTTCAAACAAGAGCAGAGGTATTAACAAAACAAACAAAAAAAGTTGGAGAAGAACAGAGC
Source organism: Ophyiulus pilosus (assembly GCA_033995625.1). Classification (NCBI taxonomy): domain Eukaryota; kingdom Metazoa; phylum Arthropoda; class Diplopoda; order Julida; family Julidae; genus Ophyiulus; species Ophyiulus pilosus. The sequence continues at coordinate 3,082 of JAUJYV010001192.1, forward strand.
AAAGAAAGAAAAAATGGCTACTATCAGTCATTTTACCATTCTTAAATTCGTAGCTTTAAGTTTGCAATGTTTGAAACAGTGAATACCGTCAGGGTGTCATCTACCAGTAATATTCCCCTCAGGGACCCCGTTGATAGTCTGCATGTTCAAGTTGAGGCACAAAAGTCTTCCAAAGACTTGACGATTGAACTGAAACTGATAAAAGTAGAAATAATCCAGGCATTTAGTGGGCCGTTGTGGGAAAGTTGAAGCACAGTAGAAAAGGCCATCGCTCGAGAGCATAAAGAGGCCAGCGTGGTAGTGGGCAATTTTTGTCGTACAATCACAGCGCACTTCGGATACAGAAGGGGTGAATAGCGTCAAGCAAACCGACACAGTCCCAATTAACCGCATTCTCGAATACTGGGTATCTACTAACGGGTGTGGCTTTGATACTGCAGAGGGGTCTTGTCACTGCAAACCCAGAACTATTTTTCTGTTTGATAATGGCTCTTCTCTAATCTGTTCACCCTGCATAAGATCATTTTAAAACAATGAATATTCACGCCAGACTCTTCAAATATTCACAACTCGTTACGTAACAATGAAAACCACACTTTACACTGACCAATGTTCATTCTATCTAAATCTCATTCATAATTTGAGGTGATTAACGCTTCCCGACAACTTTTTCATGATTTCGGAATGAATAGTACACGCAGTGCCGACAGTGTCATGATATTCAAATTGTATTCTATTAACGGCAATACAGACTCGGATACCGTGAGAGCAACCAGAGTACCACCACGGGCCAATTTTCAACATTAATAAAAAATTGGTGGTCGACTTACATTAATTATTCCAACTCAATAAAAAGCCGATGTTCCATTTAACAATAAATGATTTCAAAGAAGAGCTACAAAAGATGCCAAAGATGGCGGCCGCTAACGAGTTCGGGCAAGTTCTTCACCGCCCGTGCATTTTCACAAGTTCTTCACCGCCCGTGCATTTTCACAAGTTCGGGAGTTTAAAGTGAAGTGAAATGTCCCGGAATCCAGTCTCAGCTTCAAAGTAAATGATCGAACAGCTCTCACAATACAAGAAGCTGGTCAACCACTAAAAGGGCCCATTATTCCAAAAGGTGAACTAATGCATCGGGTGTTTAGGCAATGATCTTAAATCTTGTAACCACTTCGGTTATATTATTCTGATTGTTTGGACTTTACCTAACGGAAATCCCTCACATCTTAAAAAGTTAAGTGCGCTAAACAAATCTGTTTACTTTTTTTTCCCGGTTTCCCAGATTACAAAACTTACTTCAATAACAATATTTTCCGTGATTTACCTTTTAAGAATTTTCTACAATTTACAGCCACGATCAACGTTAAAGTGTGAAAAAACATCCACCTTTACGTGAAAGGACTCTCCCGTTAAAATAATCCTCCCTGGTGTCATTTTAGTTCACCATAAATATAACAACAAACTATAAACAAAAATTCCTAGTGCTTTGGTCCCACAAAACCCACCACTACTGCATTATCTTCAAGTGATATAAAATGAACATTGAGGTGGAAAAATTAATGTATAATTTGGCACACTAAGTGGTCACTATGCACTATAACATTCAATTCAACACGGTTGTTCTTGAAGAACCGTCAATTCACCAGATCACTATTTTCCGTGTTTAATTCCCTGGCAGGAATTAGTCGTATAAAGCCATTCCGTAATTCCTCGCCCAATTCAAAATTCAAAAGTTTACTTTGAATGGCTGAATCAACCCGTATCCCGTCATAATTTTTCTATTGCCAACACATTATAAACGATTTTCTCCGTAAAGTGCTCAACTGTAAGAGGCTTGTCGAATAAGGCGCTTTGATCTTAAATCTTGCCAAGAGGGGCCTAACAAGTCAACACTTACCTAAGTCTAAAAAGCATAGCAAGGTGGAGGGTTGGTTTTTTTTTTACCTTGGTTCACAAAGTTGCACACCCGAGATTAGAAATTCATGGGACCGTGCCACTTTTATCTACTTGAGACTGTTTTTGGTGGCGGTGCAGGAATTATTTTTAACAAGTGAGACCCCTGATCAGATCCACGGAAGGAAATATCCGCCAGGCACATAAGTATCCATTGCTCGCCCCAGAAACAGGTTCCGATGCATCGTGTCAATTGTCTCGTGGGGGGGAAGCAGCAACCAAAAATCCAGTGTACACAAACGTTCTATCACGTGGGCAAAGTAGGCGAACCTTGCATTTGCGATGGTCTCCGGAGTTCGTCAATGGGTGATACGAATGTCTTGGTATTTTGGGACTTGGGCGCCGACAGCATCTTGAAGGGAATGGATGAAGATGCTATTGGCAACGACGTGGATGCAACGCCCGCTGCACATCCTTGACTACTGTGCTTGGCTGACGCTGATGAAGCTGCACCAGCTATTCGCAATGTCCCCATGCTGGTTACTCCTACACCTTGGCTGACTGAATTTGAAGACAATCCAATAGGAGAAGCTTTGCCCGTGACTGGGGGCAAAACTGTATTTGGATGAATGGAAGGCAAAGATGGGTGATGTTGGTGAGAGGATTTTTGGTTACTGGAACCCTTCATAGAAGAGTTTTGTCTTGACCCTTTTCCTGCGAACACAAGAATAAAACAAATTATTAAAAGTTAGCGACAGAAGACATAAGTGATACGAGACGCAACAAGTGTTACAAATTTCATAAAGCGAACCGAGGGAATTCTAAACAACTATTTAACCGTTGTTATCAAAAATGTTCAAAAAACGTTTTAGGATGTTAGCAGATTTATCCCTTGCTTTATTTGTTTTGCATAATAATCTGCCAAATTACTCCACAACAGTTAGTACTATTGGTAAACGGTCGAGCCCGCTAAATTGCACATTTACTGCCGAAAATGTGCAATTAACCGGTTTATGCAATTATCCGGGTTTTGCTTAAATAACGTAAACCTGGCTCAATTTGTTGCCAAAATCCTTCAAATGGCTAGATTAGCTACGGGAAACATTTATGAGATTCACTTTTTCCAGTAGATACTTTACAAATTGAAAAAATACACGGCAGTCCAAAAGTCACTACCTCTTAATATCAAAATACAGTCGAACCCGCTTAATTGCACAGTGACCCGGCAAGCCGAAAATGTGCAATTAACCGCTTTATGCAATTATCCTATCACAATTCCATACAAAAGTTGCACGCGGGGCTTGTAAAATATTTGCATTTATCCAGTGTGCAATTATCCGGGTTCACATCATGTACAAAACACAAATATATATCTTAGTATCAAAATACAGTTGAACCCGCTTAATTGCACAGTGACCCGGCAAGCCGAAAATGTGCAATTAACCGCTTTATGCAATTATCCTATCACAGTTCCATACAAAAGTTGCACGCGGGGCTTGTAAAATATTTGCATTTATCCGGTGTGCAATTATCCGGGTTCAAATCATGTACAAAACACCAATATATATCCTAGTATCAAAATACAGTTGAACCCGCTTAATTGCACAGTGACCCGGCAAGCCGAAAATGTGCAATTAACAGGTTTAATCAATTATCCTATCACAATTCCATACAAAAGTTGCACGCGGGGCTTGTAAAACATTTGCATTTATCCAGTGTGCAATTATCCGGGTTCACATCACGTACAAAACACAAATATATATCTTAGTATCAAAATACAGTTGAACCCGCTTAATTGCACAGTGACTCGGCAAGCCGAAAATGTGCAATTAACCGCTTTATGCAATTATCCTAGCACAACTCCATACAAAAGTTGCACACGGGGCTTGTAAAATATTTGCATTTATCCTGTGTGCAATTATCCGGGTTCACATCAGAGCAAAAGTTCAGGGCATTGAGAATATGTGCAATTATCCGGTCTGTGCAATTAAGCGGTTTGCAATTACGCAGATTCGACTATATGCCATTTACTTCAATTAAAATAAACTGAAATTCATTAGCAGCACACGATTTCAAAATCGAGCAACATTAAAGTTTCCGATCATCTGCCGGCAGCACTGAATCATTGCAACAAAACTAACCTTTGTGCTGTACGGTATCACAATTCTGAACTATTGAGTCTGGACTACTTAAACTCGTATGATTTCCAGGACTTGCACTGTAAGTGGCAGTGTTGGTAGGCAATATGTGATTGGTCAAATTCTTAGGATGAAGTGAGGTGATTGGCGTTGAAGCTGGGGATGGTCCTAGGCCGTTATGCAGTGGTGATGATGAGGATGATAAATGTGGGCTGGCAGAACTCTGCAAATAAAAACAACTCACTGTAGCATGACCATTGCAATAAATAGTCACACATAATAGTTATTTGTGAGATTCAATTTGAGGTAGGGGTTACATTTGAAACTTTAAAGTTGTTAGTTGGTTGGTTCGAGCAATTGCACATTTAATATTTGCGGGGGTAGCCCATTTATATTAACAAGTCGGAAAAAGGAAGGAGGAAGAACACGGAGAGGCAGGAGCAAGGCCGTGGTGCATTTTTAGAACAACTATCCAAGAATTTACCTGGAAACAACTCGGGAAAACCTCAAAAACCAGAGTTAGGATATTCGACCCGGTTGGGAATCGAATTTGGGTATCTCGACTTTACACCATTATTTACCGTATTTTACGGACTATAAGACGCACTTTTTTCTTCAAAAAATTGCCTCCAAAATTCAGGTGCGTCTTATACTCCTAAGGTTTTCAATGATGCGGACTATAAAAAACTGCTTAAAAATGAAGGTGCGTCTTATAGTCCGTAAAATACGGTAACATTAATTGATATAAAAACTCGTAAAACGTCAACTTTCATACACTTGTATGATAAATAAATAAAACTACAAATATTACTACACCAGGAGGTGAGCCTGCATCACCTACATGGAATTTTGGCTACGAGGGGACTTTCACCCTCCCTCAATGGGTCTGTAATATTCAACAATCTACATAGGACCTCGGCTTAGGAAATGTCTCCCATCCGTAAAAATTCCCACCGACCTCGACCGGGGAGCGAACCCCACAAGTGGCAAGTGCGTTAGCCCACTCGACCACCGGCATCGGCACGATAGTTATTGCTTACAACCTTCCAGTCACCGATTCCAAAAGATTGGCAATAATTTCTTCCAAAGGACACAGGTTAAAATATTCAAATAAAAGATAAATACTTATCATGGTTAGTGTAAATTCCCTCGTGCAAATACATGAAAATTATGCTTACCGGTCTAAAGTTTATGGAAGATAGCTGGCCAGAATGCGTAGGAGGCATGCTGCTAGAAATTGCTGCGAGTGCCACATGGTTACTGAGCAAATTAGCGTTTGAAATCGCACCAAGTCCTGTCAGCACCGTAGTATTATTAACCATGTTCCACTTATTAGGTGCAGGCGCAAGTGCTGGTGCTGAATGCAATCCGCTATTGAGCGACCTGGCAGTTTTTACTGAAGCGGAAGATTTCGCCCTTTTGGCACTTGTCGGCTTCCCTTCTTTCGCGGTGCTGGATGCCCCTGCAGCAGAGGCACGATTGGGACCAGGAGTCAGTGTGGCGGTAACATTCCCAGCGGCCGTTAAGGTAAGGGTTGGGGACGTGAGCCCCAGGCCCAACCCAGAAACCGAACTTCGTATTGTCCCTGTTGATGTAACAGGAATGCAAGTTGTCCCGCTAGTCCTCAATGACCCAGTTCCGTGCGCAAATTGCCCATTCACCACTTCCATATTCGTAACCACCAAATTGATGTCACTTAATGAATTAGCTGTAGCATGTGTAGTGTGGTTGCGTCCTGCCTGAATTGTCGTACCGCAATTCGGAATAACAAGTGGAGTTATAACGTTGTTTTTGCTCACCCCTAGGTGAGGAACACTTGCAGTCAATTGGGCGTTAATGCCAAGAGGAAATGACATCGACAAGAGTCCCGAGGATGCACCCGAATGGGCCGAAACTCCATGCAATTGAGGGGTACTGGGTTGAGAATGTTTTGGAGCATTTGAAGCGTTAGCAACATTATTAACAGGATTGCACTTATTCGCATCTGATGCCAAGGTACGTTTCCGCTTGGCAGGAGGACAACTGCCCTGACCTATCCGTATACTCCCAGAACTATTTGGAGTTTTATTAATGTGATTTGTACTAGCATTGCCGGAACCAACACCAATCTTGTTCGGTTTGCTCTTGGGAGGTCGAGTTGCCTTCCCAGTTTTCACTTGAGATGACTTAGAGGAGGCCGACACCACAGTCGGCAAAGTGGTTGTACTGATGACTCCGGGTGATATGGACGCCACTGCCATTGTTACGGCTAATGAAGTTTGGACCGATGATGCCATTGATGTCGAGGCACCATCATGAAAAGGAGGAACCTGTTGCTCTCCCACTAAGAAGCAGTAAGGATCACTAGGGTCTGAAGACTCAGGCAAAGGAGGCAGCTTCGATTCCACGCACAATTTTCTGGAAAGAATTCAAAGGAAGAAGTTTGAAAATGTAAATTAATGACGCAGTTAGTCGTATTTCACAAATGCTCACACCAAGTATTAAGTCCATTACCCTCATCATCACAAACATATTCATTTACTATGTAAATTACAATCTAGCTCTTTCGTAATTCCTATTAATTGCAAAATTCCCATTTTCAAATGTTTTCAGTAGATGTCAAGTCTTTAGCACATTTTAAGGATTTTCAAAGAATTTTTGAAGGCCATCCTCAACAATCCATTACCACAACATTTTACCAAAGAGTCTGAAAATATTTCATGAGAATTTGAAAGAAATAGGTTCCACTGTTTATTTTTTATACCAATAGGATTTCTTCGATTAATGGAAATTCCCTGACGCAGCCAGAAAATTCCAGCATAAACCAAAGTCTAATACGAATTTCAAAATTTCTAGCAGAATTCCCGACTTTTCCGAGGCGATAAAAATTCAAGCACATTTTCCGATGTATGGACACCCCTTTTAATCAGGCCAATTTATTCAATTCAATTCAACTCAGTACCCTACAGACAGCAAATGCCATATGGTGGGGGAGGGGGTCGTGCTCAATTTCAGGAGAATGCTCCTACGTCAGTAGCGACTTAGACATCATTGTTAGATTGAATTTTAATTAAATCAGGAGAATCGCCAGGTTGGCTATTCCATCGTCTAATCGCATGCAAAAAGAAGGACCAATAGTAAGCATCCGTCTTGGCACGAAGCTCGGTCAAAGAATTTGAGCAATTATGTCTACTCCTAAGAGTGGTCGTTAGGCGTTAATATATGGGAAACAAGATGTGAATTAGGAGAAAGATTAAAACGTTTGAATAACCCCATAGATAGCGTCTCGCGTCTTGACCTCGACGTGTCCCAATTTAGAGAGTGGGGCATTTCTGTCACACTCGCAGATTGTTGATAACTGTCCTTAACAAATCTGGCTGCCCTACGCTGGACATCTCCATATCCTGAATATGAACCATCCTGCGAGGGTTCCAAACAGGCGCGCAATATTCCAACATAGGGCGAACCAAAGTTGTGTAGCCAATTTTATTATTTGGTTAAATGCTACAAAACACGAACCTGGCTTGCCTTCGATTTGACAAAGGGAATGAATGACATCAAGCTAACTGCACATCACATTCCAACAACAAATGTATTCCCTAATCTACTTTGTAACAAGTGTAGCTAATTAATGTGCAAGAAATGATGGTCTTAACGGTCCAAATCTGAACACAGTTTCCGCTTGGTACTTGTTTTAACAATTTACTTGTCTATTAAGAGTTTAATTTCTCTCGTTTCATTTTTCTTACAAACTCCCCGCTCACAGTAAAAAATAAACAAAAACATTGACTTACTTGATTGGAGGAGGCTGAGAAAAACGCTCCCCGAGAGTCATTCGAACCACAGCTCGAATATTGTCAAGCCGGCGATCGTAAACAAAAAAGCCAGAGCCCATCTGCCTCGAGTTATATGTACAGACCTGAAAACATGAATAACATTGATTACATTTAGACAACTCCTTGTACGCATTTATATAAATTAGCAAATAAATACATACAGCAGCAGGTCTCGGGTGGTGACTGATATAGCCATTATCTTCCCTGTTAAGGGACGCAGAAGGACAATTGGCTAACAGTAAATTGCATTCTCCACTAATTTTCTGGGACGAATTTGTTGACAGAGGAATATTATACACGAGAGATTGTGACGGCCTATTATGTGACGGACAAAAAATGGATTTAGTCATTATTTCAAAAAAGGAACTCCCAAAGAGTTAAACACTGCATGTACTCGTACCTGAGCATCGGGGATGCTACAGAATTACTCTTTGAGCTTGATGATTTGGATTTGCTGGGCAACGAAGTCGGTTGTGACCTTGGATTATTTCCGCTGGAGGACACTGTACTGACTCTGGTGCTTCCACCATTCATGCACACACTGTTTAGTTTTGCAGAACCTTAAAATAGATAAAATAGGAACAAAAACGTGATTTAGTCTTTTAAATAATAAAAAAAAGTACGACAATGGCAACAACTTGCAAGATGTTTGCCAAAGTATATACAGTGATACGTCTGATCATGAACGTCTCTGTCTACGAACACCATTAGTGAACAAATTTTGGTTCGCTTCAGGAAGTATGCTTCTGTTCACGAACAGCACGCTCAGAGAACATGGCGTGCACGTGACTCGCGGCGCACAAAACCCTGCGCACAGCCACGTCCCCAACAGCAACCCAGTTCGCATGGGTGTAGTAGAGCCCAAACAACAAGTGTTGATAAATTGGATTTATATTACAGTGGAACCTCGCTTAACGAGCAATATGAATTGTAAAAAAATGACTCCCTTAACGAGCGATGTTTCGCATAACGAGTGACGTGGATAGGGGAATCCCCGAATTATGTGATGGAACTTTTCGTGCTATTGGTACATCAGTCTGTGTTTCGCATTACGAGTGAGACTCCGGCACGAATTATACTCGTTATGCGAGGTTCCACTGTCATTGCAATTGATTCGGATCACAAACATGGTCAAGGAACGGATTATGTTCGTAAACCGAGGTATCACTGTACATAAAATTGATAAAATTCCAAATGTTGACAAAATTGTTCAAGCTGTCATAAAGTAACGAGAGAAATTAAGGTTGATTCTCGTACAAAACACCTACATAAACAAGTATAAAAAGGTCTCAAGTCGCCTAGTTTTTTGAGGTTTCACGTCTAACGCCTAGTCTGAATTATTTTCTAGAGAACACGATCTCATAAATCCACACAAGAACAACAATGAATTATTGAAAAAAAAAGTATTACCTTGATTAGTTTTGCTTGATGTTATGGAAGAGATGGCACTGGATGCAGATAACCCTGATGCACCCATGACACTTCCATCACCACCTTCAATGGAAGTGCATAAATGAGTATTTGAACTCATGGCATTCAACATGGAGCCTGCCTTCGTAGCTTTAATTAGAGCTTCTTTGGCAGCCCTGTGATCCGAGAGCAACTCGTCAAAATTTTTCCGCCTTCCGCTAACATTCCTTCTTAACGCAAGTGAGTGAGTCTGCAAGTGAACGGACCAGAATTAGGTGAATTCTCTTTCATCACTACACGATGCATAAAATTACACACGCACAAACACAAATTGATACTAACCTTGCACGTGAGAGACCTCGTACACGGCTTGCCAGATTCCAGGTTAAATACGCCACAGTGTTTATCGGCATCATATACGCGATCTAAAAAAGTAAGTTGTCAATTACGCGGCGTGAAAAGCTAAAGATAAAAACACGACTGTAAAATGGACGTACCTTTACAAGGAAGCAGCTTCCGTTCCTTTGGAACTTTGCTTTTACTTTTGGCTGGCTTTGGTTTACTCTCACTAGACTGTGATGTTGAGGAATTTGATAATAATACACCAGTAGCATTCCCGATCGCCTTCTTGTGCAGAGAATGTGAAGGTGAGGACATGGAGGGCGGTGCACTCTGACTCGAAGGGCTGCCCGAAGAGGAAGGACATAAGGGCAAAGCAAAATGGTGGTGGTGGTACTGCGGTCCATGGTGGGAGACAGCATTAGGTGATGATGCTGACAGATTCGGTGATGATGGGGACGAGGGAAGGAAGAGCGGTGGAGGCTGCTGGGGCGAAGGTAACTCTCGCTTGTCCACTGGGATAGCTGCCGGCGAGGCTGCTGTTCCAGGAGGTCCCATCGTTGAGTTAGCTTTCTTACTCACTAAGCTAGGGGACATACGTTCTACCCTAACCACAGGTGTGCTAATTGGATGGGGCTTTTTTGGAGCCGCCAAATGCGTTGTCTTTGATTCGGATCGACAATGTCCTCCACCACCTTTGCTGTGATGTAGCGGGTTGGCGTTATGCTTTGGGGAGCACGATGAAGGTTTATTGGCATGACCCAGCCTGTCCGCTGATCCAGCTGAAAACGAACCATGATGGTGGGAATGATGGTGAGGATCTCTGCCAGAGGTCTTGGCTGGGGCATGAGAATGCTGGGAACTGCTGCTATTGCTGCTGCTGCCAGCTGGCTTGGCAATTGAGTTGCTAGAGTGCCTCAGCTCTATAATGAAATAAAAAAAGCACTTTTGAACAATTTGGTGGCATACAATTAATTGTTAACAAGGCTGATCTGCACGATAGAACGGAGAATAAATGCAGAAATTCGAGCAACTGATTTTAAACAAAAAATGCAATTTCTTTTTACATTTTAAATGAAAAGCAGGACGAATGAGTAAAAATGTTCGAAACCACCGGTCTAAGATGTAAACACCAATATACCGGAGTCTTTATGCTACAATACTGCATTCTAATTCCAGGTTTCTCCCAGAAATCAAACATTCAACTTCACTGACTGAACGTCCTTTGACTGCAGTCACCGGGGAAAACCATTTTCATTAATTGGAGATTTCTTCAAGCGTTATGAGATAAAATGATATAGAAGAAATGAAAAACTTATTTGCTTAGGCAACCTGAAGAAGGTCACAGGCCAAAATGTTATGAAAATTTGAATAAATAGCACGGTCTACAATAACAATGCGAATAAACGTTCACACAATGCCACGATGCCTTTTTTTAAATTGTCAATAATTCTTAAATAAGATTGGTATTTAACAAGAAAGGTCTTTCAGCATTGCTTCGGTTCTAATATTTGCACGAATTATACATTAGTGAACCATGGCAAAGTATGGATTACACATCTAAAAATGAATTTCAGTTAAATTGTTGTTGAAATTTTCTCCTTTTAAGCAGGAAGTCACGTGTTTTTCAATTTTTTTATAAACATAATATATAAAAAATGAACTTGTTAAACAGTAAATAAGAGGAATTGTTGAGCTTATATTTCAATCTGACTTACGTCAAAACCTGATTTAACAAATTCTATACTACATAGCACCATTACATGTGATTAATATGTAAATTAGATACTGTAAAATGTAATGAGATTTCAAAAGGTGAAAATAGTTCAGATATGGACACATTCTTGAGGAAATAGGCCCATATCTTGCTGGCAACAATTGCGAAAAACCATGGAAACCACAATCATGACAGGCAAATCAGGTATCAAAGCTACATCACCCATAAAACCTGCAGTGAGACATTACTACTAATCACCCAACTCGGCAAAAACATCCAGTGAAATACACTAAATATTTTTAACAAAGGGGCAGCAAACTGAAGCCTAAGAAGGAAACAACCCTCGTTGACATTTCATGTGGCCCACTGACCCCATGGACTGTTAAAAAATCCCCGTATGTTGACCGTTCATCACTATTTTGAATTATTATGACGTGTGCTTTTAGTGCGTCACTGGGCTCTAAATACCTATAACATTTTAAATGTGCCCATTCCCCAAAACAAACTTTGCCAGTCCCTGATCTAGGATATTGATTTTCAATGGTTAGTTGGGAGAAGTTTAGAGGCTCAAAGACTACTAAAGTCATAGAGGGGCTAAACATCGGTGGGGTATGTCCAATAAAGACACAAGTCAAAGGAAAGAGGAAGCTAGAGTGGACGGAGCAACGTCACCGCAGATTTTTGGGGAACTACCCGGCATTTGCCTGGAAACGACTGTGGAAACCAAGAAAACCATAACTGCCAGGGGAAAATCGTCAACTAGTTCGGATTGTTTTTCAATGCCCATCAGGAAAGTTACTTCGCCGCAAATAGAAATGCGCATAGAGTAGTATTCATAAGAGAACACTAAAGTTAAAATAGCATGCTCATACGATGTCGAATTTATGTAAAATGCTAGTGAATTAAGTTCACATACTGTATTTCTGCAACAATCCCAATATGTATGTCGAGGGTTGTTGTGGAAAACCATAACTAACAACTAAAGTACAGATAAGAGAGTAAAATCGCTTCGAATTTGTGCTTTTGTAGTAATAAACACGCAGCGGATATATACAGGGTGATGCGTACATTTACTGAACGATTTTGATCGCTTAACAAAATTCTCTGGTTGCATCAGATCACTTGAAATTTTCGATTTGAGATCCTTTGGCCTTTCTAATGAGCTTGCATCTCATTGGCCACGCTTTCATTGCATTTTCGATATATTTCTGAGGAATATTGTCGTACTCCTCTTTTATGGCGCGTTTCAGTCCTTCAATGGTTTTGACCTTTCGCTTTGCTAGACGATGCAGCAAATGTCCCCACAAAAAGTAATCACACACTGAGTTGTCCGGTGAGCTGGGAGTCCAAATGTCTATATTTTTGGTGCAAAAGTGCAAAAACTAGGCCTCTTTCCTTCGCGCAAAATTTTCATGGCGCCATTTTGAAATTCGAATTTCAAACTGCAAGTGCTGTAAAAAGCAGTGTTACAAGATCTCAAATCGAAAATTTCAAGTGATTTGATGAAACCAGTGATTTTATATATATTTTTAAAGATGTGTATCGTCTAATTCGTAGCAATGGCAGAAACAAAGCCACGAGACAAATTAAGACTGACTAATGTTTTGAATATTATCACGAGTCATCAAATACAGATCTAAATAATACGTATTATACCTTCCAAAAACAACTTACAAGTTACACAGTTAAATAAACTTCCAGTTTACATTTTTCCTTACCTATATGAGTTTTCAAAGCTTGAGGTTTAACAACTTGGCCGCACATTTCACACACCACTAAGTAAAATTCATCCTGAGCTGGACATAACCCGAAGAGCGCCATATCTGAAAATAAGCATAGAAACAAAATGAACAAATCAACATTTTAAGATAATTTGAATTCACAAGATTGTAAATTTCCTAGCATTAAACGAATGAACGAGCAAGCTTCCGAATCATGGATTTGCAAATTTGTTAACGGAACTAAGGCATATATACTAAGCTATATTTTTGAGACGCCAAGTCGTAAACTAACCGCTGGATAACAAGTTGGCATTAGCTTAGAAAATACGAAAGTATCCAAATCAAAACCAGAGGATGCAGAAATTGCACAAATTTCCGCGTCATTCGGCTATTCAACTGACGAAAATAATGTCAATTTCCAGGTTTTATTTAAACTGTCCATCAGATTTCATCAGACCATCAAAAAGGACATAAACCCATAAACAAACAATTATAAACAGCTGGTTAAAACATACAACAAATACCTCTATTAGTCATAAAACATTAATCGATCTTGATTGAATCTTTGCCTTACGATCACCCTAACTTATTCTATAAGCCGACATAATTATTAAATAGACAATATATGCACACATAGCTGCATATTTCTTACAATATATTAGGAACTACTATAGATAAAGCTGTCAATATTTCTAAAAAAAATTTGGTGGTGAGACCTAAACCATTAATTTCAGGAGTAAATGTATACAAGGTGTTCTAGTAAATTAACCAATGGCCATCCTTAAAAACGCAGAATTACATACAGAGAATGACAGCACCTTTAAATAATAAAATTGCACGTGAAAACATAGCGGTGTGGAAAGATTGTCCGGTAATATGCATGCAATGTTTGATAAAGCCAAACGTACAGGTTTGTGATTAGCAGACAACCTCGTTAAGCGATTACTGAAACACAGTTATGCATTCGACCGCGTAGCAAGTCCAAGAATAATACTTGTGTTTAAGTTGTCTAAGTAAATAGGGCGGATACAACCACCAGTTTGAATTACAAGGACCCGATTTCGAGGCCCGTTCATGACATTCCACCGTACCTTCTTTGCGAAGTTTCATGGCATCCCCTTCGTGTTTGTTCTTGCCTTCGTCGTCATCTTCGCTCTCATCTAAATGTAATAAACGGAGAACAATACCAATTATTCCTTTACCATCTACTGTGTCGTATTAAAGTATTAGGCCTCAAATACCAAGGTGCGATTGAGCCGAACTTAAGCCTAGCCCAATTTAACAGTAGAGGAAACATTTATTTTCGCTACAAACTATGGCCTTGCTCGGCTCGATCAAACCCCAAACGCAACGCTACACTAAAGATTTAGGCATGAAAAATACATTTCCTTACCGTTCGGTAAGCAAAGACCGAGCCTTTGAGCCCATAAAGCCCAAGATTGTCCCTGGCACCTCGATGGACTATCATCCAGAGCCGCCATTTTCTACGTCTTGTTGCTTTTTTTCTTTTCGGAAAATGTGACGTCACGGCGGCACACTTCCTGGCTAGCTCGCCATCTTGCACATGGATTTGTGTTCAATAAAAATACAATTTAAATCAACGGTTAACAGAAAAAATACGTTTGAAATAATTAAAGCGTTTGTAATTCAAGCGAATTGAACATTCACAGTATTATTCACCACATTTGAAAGCATTCTAAATAGTAAAAAACTTCACCTGTTATCCTATGGCGCTCTTGTCTTTAGACTTCCATTGCTAATGGATTGGAGTAATAAATTGAAGGGTAATCCATAAATTCATAGAAGGGGAAAGCAGCCACGAGGTCATATTGCAGACGACGTTGATGACTTCTAGGATAATCTTGGCGCGGATATTTGGTCAAAAAAAGAGATGTGGGATGATGTGGATTTGCACATAAGACTGACAAGTTGAAATTTAGTAAAATATTTGTTGGCAGAATATGGCAAATAGTTATGATAAGTAAAGATATTTGGACAAATCGATAATGTACGGAGTCCTGTAGCGGCGACTGCAACCAGAAAACAGGTTTCCGTACTTTCCGGTGTTTTCTGCAGTTCAAATGTTGTGATTTTCTCTTGCGTGTTGAGCAGTTTTTATCTGTACAGAAGTTTTTATAGAAAATGGGAGACGGTAAGTACATAGCATTATTTTAGTTAGTAACTTATGTATTGATTGATTCCCTTATCGGTGGTTTCTTCGATCTCTGTAAATTATACAGCACGTGTCGAGCTATTCGCACCGCTTGTCAACATGCCATACATATGGTTATTAGGTATTAAAAGCAAGCATTGCTTGGGGGCCTTCCCGAGGGCCCATAGGACCTAATCCATATTTGTATTTTAATTGACATAGGGCTACCAGTATATGATTTACGTAAATCAGTGGCGTGTTTTGTGGCCCTCTCACGGCTGTGATGTCAGAGAGGGCCAAGGGCCCCAAAAAATGTTGGATCCGGGCCCAAAAATTGTAGACTTATGGTACTGCGCTTGGCCATATATTAATTTTATATGGCATGCCATATTTAACATAACACAAGGAAGGTTAATATTCTTCGACTAAGGATTCTAAAGTAAATTTCAAAAAAATAGGTTTTGACTGTCTTATATAAAAACATGCCACCAGAAGTTTTCCCGCCCATAAACTTTTCCGCTTAAGAAGTTTGAAAACTGCAGTCCATTGAAAAACTTCTTGAAAGTTGTGCGGTTGCATCAACTAGCTTTTTTTAAATAATTTGACAGTAAAATTATTTGTAATCTTTCAGATGAAGTCATTCGGCGTAAGCTTTTGGTTGACGGAGATGGCTTAGGAGATGACAGACGAATCACGACACTGTTAAGAACATTTATGAAATGGTGTTCTTCGGATGAAAACGAACAAGAAACGTTAGTTTCACTCATCTGTAATATAAAATGTCTGAATGCGCTTCAATACGAACTAATTTAATGCCGTTGAAATGTTACAGTAATTTAACCTATGAGCGAATGCTCGCAACTTTAGCGCAGTGCGAATCTACAATGGTCAAGTCAAGATACACCAGTGCCATGTATCAAGCCGAAATGAAAAACTACGAGTCGCTGTGTGAACAGATCGGTAAGTTTTAAATCGGCTCATTAATCTACTTGTTGAAATAACTGCTGTCCTATCTTAAATTACATTCCTTTAAAAAAATATTTGTGTTTAACAGAACAGTCGATAGCTGATGCTCACAAAAAAATAGAAAGCTGCAAATCGGAGTTATTGGAGGCAAAAAGAATTCGTAAAAATAGACAAGGTAAAACATGACTTATTTGCTCATAATTGCAGATTTTTTTTTTTTTGGATGCTACTTCTCTTTTTGCAATTTCTTCTTTAATTTATTACAGAATACGATGTGTTAGCCAAAGTTATCCAAACACATCCGGATAGACAAGAAACAATGAGGTAGTGTGATGTTTTTAGTTGGGTTATTGGACTAAAATATGCAGTCCTTCAACATAAAAATTGGGAATCTCTTTTTTAGAAAGCTGGACAAATTATTTTCTGAACTAAATCAGTTACAGAAAACTAAAGAAGCTTTGGAAGAAAAGGTAATTAAGTTTTGCAAATAATTTTACCCGTTTTATATTTTTGGAGTTCTGCTTTGGAGTAAGTAGCACAAGACGGCCATATTTGTATCGTGTCGCCACTATATATAATCTCTCCAATCAAAACTAAAAAAAACTTTATTTTTTGCAGCTAAATTTGCGAAGAAAATACTTTGCGGTTCTCCTCAATGCTACTCAAGAGCTGCAAGGCTTGTTGGAAGGTATGATTGTAACTTGTATCGATGTTAGTTTGTTAAACACGCACTAGCTGGTCACAGAAATGGATTTTTTTTCAAACATAACGAATCTATAATCTTTGATTACCCTCGAAATTCATAGCAGATCCAAATCAATTTAGCAATTTCTAATTTATAAAACTATGCAATCACCCAAAAGCCGCTTGTCATCTTTTTAGGCGCGCACTCGCGATTAAATAGTTGCCGCAAACTTGTAGTACAGCATTCAATTCATTGAAGCTGCGAGCGATAACATAATCGCCAGAGCACACCGACACGCTCGCACCTATCACTTAGACCTATTTAATCACCCGCAGTATGATGTTGCGAGCTTCATTTTTAATTGCCTCGATTAAAAAGTCACTAGTGTGCGAGGTTCAGTTGCAAATAACGCTTTCCATTTTGGTGATTAAAAGTTGCCTGAAAAAAATTACCAGAGCGCGTCTGGTCTTTTACGAGCCTTTAGATTTTTACGTGGTATCGTTCAATTATCATACCATTATAATGTGACCAGCTTTGGAGCGGACCATGGTTTAGCCGACACCGGCGGTCGAGTGGGTTACGTGCTTGCCTCTCGATCCTATGTTGCGGGGTTCGCTCCCCGGTCGAGGTCGGTGGGAATTTTTACGGATGGGAGAAATTCCCC
>JAUJYV010001193.1:0-20580 GCA_033995625.1 Ophyiulus pilosus
TCAAAGCAAAATTTCGCTCGCTCGACGGCTCGTATCTCAAATATCTCGTATGTCAGGGCACTCGTATCTCGAGGTACAACTGTATTGGTAAAACGGGATTATATTATTTCAGCTTTCTTATCTTAATATTTACTAAAATATGCATTTTCCCATAATTTCAATATTTTAAAACATTGAAAGTCCTGAATTTAGGAAATCATTGTAAATGATAGAGAACATTTCATGACTATAATGACTATCATGTGTGCGTTATAAATTTGTGATACAGAGATCTGGACAGAGACTAAAATGGGAGCACAGGCTTAGATACTATTGAGGAGTGGCATTCATTCACACAACTGGGAAGGTCGAGTTAATGTCAAACTGGCAACTACAAAAACCTCACGGCTGGTTCAACAGTGCCAAGACTGTCAAGACCATGCGCTTATTTATGAAACTGAGACGTAGTTATCCTAACAGTTCAATATTTGAAGATTCAGCATTACTCCAGTAACTGTGCCAAGTTAGCATTTGACAATGTAAGAAAACAGTCACAGAAAAAAGTGGCTGGCACCAACACAAACCGGAAGGTTATGAATTAGCACCTCTTGTCAGTTAAGATATGCACAACACGTGCAACCCATTTATTCACACTAGTTATTTATGGTAAAAATAAATGTTTGAGCAGATTAACCAAAGTCACGACTATTACAATAGCACTTGATATTAGTAGAATGCAGAATAGAACTATTCCACAGGCAGTTTTACTTAGAGTAGAGCTTTGTCCCAAATATTTGAAGGTCAAAACGACCACAATATCTATTATAGCCATACTACGTCTTCACCAGTGTAATGTAATATGTCATTGTGAAACCCAGATGGCACCGAATTATGGATTTAATAAAGAAGTTTTCAATCTATAGGATCGCCAAAAAGTGGCTACACTCATATCAGACAAAAATCTAAGTCCTGGCTCATGGACCACAGGACTACACTGAAAGCTTGATTTATGCAACGTGTAAAGAAGAGGACACAAAATAGAAAACTGTACATTGAGCAACTCCAGAAATTAAAACAGGACAGGGATTCATCACTCCTGAAGCAAAGTGCCATGGTGTGGAGCTAAATGGCCTCACATACAATCACTTTTAGACTAAGTTTCTGACAGAGCAAGGGAAAAGAATTTCGCCCATTCGTAAAAATACCCATCAACCGCGACCGGTGTACATTAGGATCAAAAGGCAAGCCCGAAACCCACTCGACCACTGGCGTCGGTGACTCAAACAGTTTGGATTCAAAACTACTGTGGCCATTCGTTGAATGGCATCAACACGATCAGTTTTCGACTGAATATTGGTAATCTGGGTTTGACATGCCCAGCATCAATACAAAAATTGATCGTGTATGAGTAATTTAGCTCTTGCGTACCGCTGTCACTTCGGGAACTCAAACAGTTGGTCTTACGTGAAGCTATTCTTGGATTGAATGGCTTCACACAAGGTCATTTTTTGATTGCAGAACATTGGTATCGATCTGACATGCATCAATCAAAAATTGATCGTTTGTGGGTAGCTCAAAACGTGTTAGCATTTAATTTCACATGACTGATCAGGTCTTGATGGTACATTCCCGAACTAGATTGCGTGTTGTCACACGAACCATATATACATGTAAATATATTTTTTAAATTGATAACGTCAACATGCATGTCAATTGTCAAAAAGCACGGTTTATCAAACATCAAAAACACACCTTTTTCTTTCCGTTTTCTTGCTGCAACTCAGGCTTCGTCGTCGATACTTTTGGTATGCCGTCGGGAGCTTTCTTTTCCGGCGAATGGCACGTATGGGATACGGTGAATCCTTCGTCTTCCGAATCGGAGAATTCTTCCATTCCAGCGGGCATTCCACCTCTCCACTTGTTACTCATGGTTGCACCGGTTGCCATTCCACAATACGCAAGAACACTAGTTTGTCACGCAAAAACCGAGTTAAATTTCGATAGAAAACATACAAAACTAAGGAAAGGAGCCGCACTAACAGACACAACGAAGTTCGAAATATCAAAAATATCCTTTACCGATTTTGGAACGTTCCAGAGAGATTCGTAACTCGAGTTTCGCTTTGCACCTTAGTCTAGCGCTAGTACAGCATTATCGGTTGTTGTTTTACACGTAAGCCTATCCCAAGAAATTTCGGGAAAGAGCCGTTGCTTGGTCGATCTGCGAAAAACTCGTCTTTTCTCTCGATTCTCGCAGATCAAAGCGTGGTGGAGGAAGATGGCGGAGGACGAAGAATGTGTTCGGCCAGACCAGGACGAGCAGGAAGTAAGCCAAGATTCGCCTAGAAAGATCGTGGCCGAGATCGTCGATGGTGGATATTGTAGGATTTTGTTAACTCCCGAAGAACATGTCAGATGCACTACAGGTCTAGTCGAATTTAGTATACCTTTCTTTGTTTGTAGTTAGTGTATGCGTATTGAATAATGCACGCGCCGAGTTAGCCAAGTCTGACGTCACTTTAGGTTGTTTGGGTCGCACCATGGCAACGATCTAGAACTCATCAAACAAGTTGGGGTTAACCACAATAATAAAACGGCTCTTCCCGCCAAATTATGTCTGGTGAATGATGGTTGTCATAATGTCAAAACTGAAGACACTCTAAAATAATGTTACAACAACAACAACAACAAGACTTTTTAAAGTAATATTACACGACATTCTAAATTAATATTATAAGACACTAAAAAGTAATGGTCCAAGACAATCTAAATTAATATTATAAGACATTCTAAATTAATATTATTAAAGACATTAAAAAGTAATGTACCAGCAGTGGTATATTTTATAATCAAAATTTATTATATACTACAGCATGATCGTGTACTCTCACTCGCAATTTTTCCAAACCAGGAACAGACAAAATGAACTGCGGGAAGTAAAAATTCTGTTTTGTTTTGCTATTATAGACCGGGATTTTTTAAATAAGGTACTTTTGCAAGCAAGCATTGAAAATGGAACTCAGCCCAGCGCCAACGAGGTAGAAGTAAAGAAAGAAGAAACTTCACCTGGAGCTGCAGGTAAATTCCAATACTTAGAATTTAAAAATGAAGTTGTGCATATCGAGTAAACATGAAGATCATTTCCATGTTTTACTTCCTTTTCTAGGACTACCAAAGTGGACTGATGAAAGAATAAAAATGCTTCTATCAATGGTGGCAGAATTAACTCCCCACAAGAAAGATAATATTGAACGGAAAGCAGCTTGGGAAACTATGGCCGAACGCCTTAAAGAACATGGCCATATCGACACGTATTTTGGAGTCAGTAAAAAGTGGGCCAACTTAAAGGACAGGTGGGTGAACATAATCTATGCAAATACTCTACTTCAAATATGTTTGTTCTACTCGGTGTGAACATGTCAATAAACTAGCATATTAATGACAGTCCTTGTTGATAATTAAGGTACAAGATTATCCTCGAGAGGCTCACAAAAGCTAGCGACGACAATATGGTATCGTGGCCATATTTCGAAGCCATCGACAAAATACTGGGGTGGCGGGAAAAGATGCCTACGAGGGAAAGTGTAAAACCGCCCAAAGAAGTGTGTTTTTTGAAACCAAGGCTCCCTATCACCGTAGACAGCGATTTGGCCAACATCATTGAAAAAGTAAGTATTACTGGACAGTGAATTTTTTAGCAACATCAAAGCCGACGCCGATGGTCGAGTGGGTTACGTGCTCGCCTCTCGATCCTAGGTTGCGGGGTTCGCTCCCCGGTCGAAGTCGTCGTCCCCCCCTCCCCCCAACCATATGGCATTTATTTGCTGACTGCAGGGTACTGAATTGAATTGAATTGAGCTGCAAAAGTCAGTAAAGTTGAAAATTTCATTTTGGGGAAAACCCTGTAGTATGTTTGAATTTGGTACCTTTTTTTTGGAAAATGTGCTTCAAGCAAAACTCTTTGGTTGAAAATAATATAAACAAAGGGTTGGGTTGTTAAAAAAAAATTAAAACTAAGCACAATCTTATTTCAAAGAATTTCTTCAAAACTTACTATCTTAAAGCAGTTGTCTTGTCAGTGCTGTCCACACCTCTCGTTGCACATTGCAAACCTGTTGGTAGATGTAGAAATGTGATTACAAAGTGGACTTATCCGTGTTACTCTGCATTATTCAAAGCCGAAAGAAAGAAGAGGCACGAAGAGAAAGTGTGGACCGATATCAGGCCGCTCTCAGAAGCGTTACCAGAGAAGAAAAAATACTAATGCCGAGAACGCATCATCAGCTCCCGGATGGTTGACAGCGTACATGGAAGAAAGAAACGAAGAAGAAGAAAGGTGGCTCGTGGAATTTTCAAACAGCATGAGCGAGCGTAACGAAGCCATTCTGTCGTTAGCAGCAACGATTGCCGAGTTTAGAAAACAATAAACTCCCATTATTATGTTTTTGTATATGTTAAATAAAGATACCATTCACTTCCTTTATAATTAACCTTTTCATCTCAGGACCCTTTTTCACTCATACAAAACTTTCCCCAAAAAACATTTTTTGTTCATCATATCTGTAAAAAATATCTATATTATATTTGCCATATCATTCAATGTTATCATAAATAAAAATATTCTGAAGTATTTTCACGTAAAATGTTTTTGTTAGAGATACACATCTTGTGCTAAAGTGAGAATAAACAAGGTGAAATATTTCTATAAACGAACTCACGTTTATTTCGTCACATGAAACACAGTAAATATTCGGCCAGGACGTCTCTTTTTGTTATCCCGTTCGTGCTGCAAATTGGGTAGACGGCGGAATTGTCGTGGTTGTAGAATTGGTCGACATCGTCGTCCTCCTCTTCCATTTCGATTTCATCTTCTTCCCAATCTTTTTGAGAAATGCAGATGTTATGCAAGACGCAGGCTGCCGAAGCAATTTCGGATGCTTTCTCTGGGGTCCTTACGTACAACGCATGCTAAAATTGCAAATATATTTAGTCTTCTTACGACCTAAACCAAGGAAGGATCACAGGATATGGATAGACATTAAACAACAAACCTTTAACTTGCGAAATTTGCCTTTCAGCAAGCCAAAAGCCCGATCGACGGTCCTTTTCAATGAGATTAACAGCTTGTTAAAATTGAGTTGCGTGATAGTCAGTTCTCCGTCGTCTTTGAATGGCACCATCAGTGAATTTGACAGTGGGAATGCCGCATCTCCTATTAGGTGTAGATTTTGTGGGACCCCGCCGCTTTCCAACAGATTGAATAATGGGCTACTCTGATGCACTTCTCCATCGAAGATGGATCCTGGCCACCCGACGTGTATGTCCGTAAACGACATCGAGTCGTCGACAACGGCCATCAAGTTTATCGAATAGAATTTTTTTCGGTTCAAGTATAATTTGCTACCTTCAACTTTTGGTTGTTTTTTTAAAGGTATTTGGCATCCATCGATAACACCGATGACGCCCGTGAAGCCATTTCTTTTCTCGAATATTGATGAAATTTCCTCCATTCTTGGTTTTGTTGGCCACTTTATATAATCCTTCATGATTTTGTTCAGAGATTGTACAAAATCGTAAAAAGTGTCGTGTGCCGTTGATATGGCAACGCCAAAACGATCACTAATCTGCCTGAAGCCCTCCTCGCTTGCCAGAGTCCACAACCCTATCAACACAATGTCTTGGACAGCCATCGTTGGTCTCCCTAAATGATTGGCAGTAAGGAGGGGCCCCACCGCCTTAATTACAATCTAATAAGGAAAAGAGTAAATTGAATCAGGTGATTTTCTTCATTTTATCCACATGAATTAAAGAAAATGTGTTGAACACAATCATTGGAAACAAATTGGGAACTAGCCCCTCAAAATGATTAACTTGAATATTGACACATTTGACAACAAGTGACATAGCCTGCATATGTGGTTGCAATATGAAGCCAACAACATCAAGATAATAGAGTTTGAGCCAGCCAACGTAAAAGAAACGATAACGATAACGAGGAACAGCGCTGGCGACTGGAATGTCAAGGACTACCCTATGTAAAGCATGGCATTCCAATGCCTTTCCGGGTCGCCAGCACTGTTCCTCGTTATCGTTATCGTTTCGTTAACGTTGGCTGGCTCAAACTCTCTAATATGTTAAGATAACACGAAGCACTAAAACAAAACCTTCAAACAGCATATTCAAAATTACCTCCATCGTTGTCCTGCTCATTCTGAAGTGGGAATAGAACGTAGCGTCAGAAAACTGAGGTACGCGGTACTCCAGAAAATGGTGCCCTCTTACAACTTTCATTCCTTTGGAAACTGCTGCTCTCAAGACAATGTCATCGTCGAGCCTTTTCCTCTTCAAGCGCTGCATCAGAAATTCTACATCGTCGTTATCATCCAAAACTGCGGCCGCCGCAGCCAAAACAAGCTCCATGGAATTTGCCGCCATGATGGATCTGGTGAAAATCAAGTTAGCTTAGTTCGGCAAACGCGACAAGAATTTCAAAATGCACATACTATCAATGAGGAATAGTCAGCGAGAAGCTATAATGCCGAAAACATCAGTTTACCCAGCTATATCGCTTTGCACGTCAACTCAGCGAAATCTCTAAACAAGTACTAGATTTAAGTATGTTTCGAAAGCCAAGGGCAAGATGGCGAAGTACTTTGGCTTGGACAAACTAGTTCGTCTTGCTGAAATTATACGATTTAATGGAGGAATTAAAGCGTCCTTCTTCAAACTGTACAGGTAAACCTGCGTAATGCACTTTTACTTTAATTTTAAAGCAATTGATAACGTATCGTTAGTTCTATGTTGCACGCAAATGTCTGGGACAGTATAGTTACGTAAGGTCAGGCTAGAGAGTTTGAGCCATTCAACGTTAACAAAACGATAACGTTAACGAAAAACAGCGCGGGAAGCCCGGAATGTCAAGGACTACCCTATCCGAATCTTGACATTCCAAAGACATTCCGGGCCGTCAGTGCTGTTTCTCGTTATCGTTACCGTTATCATTAAACGTTGGATTTCTCAAAACTCTCTCAACAGCTAGTATGTAGTAACAGCAGCTGCTCTAAAAAATGTCACTTTCTTCATTAAATCTGGATAAATTAACTCATTTCAAATAAGTTTGCATCCCTAGAATTATACTCTTATATGAACAAATGCAATTTAAACCCCCAATTGATCAGAACGTTCCTTATAAATCAATAGGAATGTTAATTTATTTGCTAACGCCTATTTTCAGAACTGATGACTTGAAAATCGGGGAACTTATAGGGGAGGATAAATATGGAAACAAATACTTTGAAAATAATAGGTATTTTCATGGTAAGCATCCAAAGTTTGCTAACAGGAAAAAAACCAACTAATGTCATGCAGGCTAACGCTGTATGGTTTCCCTAACTAATTAAGCATAGTTAAATAAGATTGGCTTCCAAAATATGTGTTACTTAAAATTAAAAAAAATATAATTCCAGGACGTAATCGCTGGGTAGACTATGCCGATCACGTGAACGTGGATTATGATGGCAGTCAAGTTCCAGCAGAGTGGTAAGTGGATAATGCAGAAAGGGAGGGACCTAAGACTTTTAAGGGCAAAACGGATCGCTTTTATGTTCCAGGCATCGTTGGTTGCACTACATGACCGATGATCCTCCAACCAAAGTCCCGCCCGTCAATTATAAATGGATGGTAGATCACACCGAGAACTTTTCGGGAACCTCAAAAGCTTACATGCCGTACAGCACGACGAAGCCAAAAGTGGAAGCTTGGGTACCATCGAAAAAGTAGTCTCCGCTTTAGTGTTTCTTTTTAAATGTGTAAATGTAGAATTCAAATGTGTATTATAAGAAATTTGTTTATTCTTGCTTGGATTAAGTAGGATAAAATTAAGTGCAACTGAATATGAGTTATTTCTCAATAAAAATCAGTGATTGCAACCGAGATCTGCCTTGAGTATCAGAAATATTAAATCACGCCATAGTAAAGTTCATCACCTACTTGGGAATTTTGCCTACAAAGGGGAGACTTCCACCCCCACTCGAGGGTTCTTTAACGTGCAACAATCAACACCGGACCTCATCCGTAAGAGCCGCCACTCAGGAAATTTCTCCCATCCGTAAAAATTCCCACCGACCTTGACCGGGGAGCGAACCCCGCAACATAGGATCGAGAAGCGAGCACGTAACCCACTCGACCGCCAGCATCGGCCCCTAACCATTGTCCTGACTTTGTAGAATAGATTGGGTTTGGGTAGGGAAAGGCCCATGACTAAAAAAGGACACCCCTATCATGATATGTGAAAGAAGCTGACCAAAATTTTGGCTTATCATTTATTTACCTTCATCATTTGAAGTCCAAGGCATCTTGGCACACGCTGTAGTTCCTTCTTTGGACCTATTACACATGTAATAGGTTGTAATCTATTACAACCAGCTTAAAAAGTGAGTGTTAATGCAGGACAACTTACGTGGAAGGTATTTGCTTTTAACGGTGTTGAGAGCAGGAGGTTAGTCTGTCGTTAATTGTGTTCGCTTTGCTAATAGAAAAACCAACATTTATATTAAAAAAACGTAATTTAATAAACGACAGTTACAATAGTTACAAAAATGAATGCCTTTGAGAAACATGAGCAACACTGAACAAAAACACATTCTTTGTACTCGCATAATAAATATCAACTGCTCAAAAGGCACTTTCCTGCTTCAGTATTTGCATTGTTAAGCTAGGTAGGTGCGCCTCTACCCCAGTACGCATGTAAATCCTTTCTACAGTATTAAAAATAGGGGTTACAATATAACGCGCGTGCAGGGCGATTGGAAGTAGGTTCGAATATGTTTTTGTGAAGCGCTGGTGTGTGATCCGAGACTGCATTTGCTGCGCAACGTGCATCTCGTTTGTTCTTTACCCTGACTAGCTCTTGGCACGATAGATAAAGCCACGTATTTCGTACGACGTTCAGCTCCCATCAAAATCGATTTCAATGTACGGGCTGCTGGACAACATGCCAATTTCGCGTTGCTGGAAATCGAACCCTGCGAAAATCAATGCGAAAGGTCAACGCTTGCCCTCTTCTAACCCGAGGTGTAGGGAAGGCAAATCGAAGGCAACAACTCACTGGGCGCAGGATTCATCTTGTAATGGTCTATTATCGACAACAGCCTCAACTCCATATCGCCGAGAAGCGGGCGCTGAAGCGGATCCCCCGCCCAGCATTCCTCCATGATGGACCAACACTGGTTATCGAACTGGGGAAGCCTTTCCGGTCTTATTCCTGAAAAAAGTGCGATAGAACAAGCTTGGTCAGATTGGAACGTGACGAAAGGTCAAAGAACAACATCGTCTGATGTGCAAGGTCTAAGCGACTTCATTAAATGTCTGATTTGAGATAGATTACTGATGAAGCTCTCGGAAATTAGAACTGTGAAAGATAACTAAAAATGTGGTGGCTTAATTGTACATTTTATACTTAAATATCGAAATTTTGCATTAATTCCGATCACGCGTTTAACACATTTTTCCGACAAGCATTAAAAAACTGGACGGAAAAATCCAATTTATCAGATTTTTTAAATAAATTTTGATTAATGAAATCCACAAGGACAGATAGTCAACCCAATATCAGTATTTAACAATCATCTAGACCGTTTTTAAAATTCTCAAAACCTTGGTAGTCACCTCGTTTAACGTCATTCCACAACTGGTCCTTATTCTGACATTGTTCATAAATATAAGGCAGCCGAACGTGTCCCGCGCAGATGTACCAAAAGAGGACGCCGAAAGCGTAAACGTCTACCCTGTGGTCGTACTTGCCGCAAAACAATTCTGGGGCCATGTGGATGGGTGTTCCCACGATGCTGCCGCTCATCATCGCCTCGGGCTTGCAAAACCCGAGATCGGTCAACTTGGCTCGGTTTCTTTTGTCCAGCTGGGGATGGAACGAACGTAAAATAAGAAAGATGCAAACTTAAGCCTCCGCTTGAGACGACTGACGCAAAGCGGGGTACTCACCAGGACGTTTTTTAATTTAATATCACGGTGCACCAGACCTTGGCTGTGCAAAAATCGTATACCTTGAATCACGTCTAAGGCAATCTAACAATCGGATAAAGAAAAATGTTTAGAAAAGCACTAAAATCTCCTGCGATTCCAGACGCCGCAACGAGTCTCACCTGTAACCTGACGAGCCAATCCAGTCCGCTACGAATCGCCGTATAAAGATCTCGCTGCATCCTTTCCATGATGAGGAGAACGGCAGGCGAACTTCCCCCAGCATAACTGTGATCGATGACGGATCCGTGCAGAGTCACCAGCCGCTCGTGTTCTGGCACGCTTCTGGAAACGTTACAAAGCGAGCAACGTCGTCAAGGTTTTGCAAATCCGTTTAATGAGAAAACAATTAAGCGTGTTGGCGTGTGAAGGCATTCTAAACGTCTAGGTGTTTTTACCTTATTAGTAGAGATCCGAACAAAGACAAGGAAGGGTGGGGAAAGCTGATCCATTTCAGGATCCAACAAATGACACCTACGCAGCAATGCAAAGCAGTCACTTTAGCAGCTAACTTTGACCAACCTTGTGTAATGAAATTCTAGAGCGAGATCGTTCCAGTGCTTCTCGTCGGGCGGGACGACGGATTTCAGCGCACAGGGCGAAAACCCTCCCCAAGATTCGCAAGAGTAGACCACTCCGTACTGGCCGCGGCCAACTTCCCTTCCCAACTGAGGCATTCCTGTAGCAGAACGCAAAATGATTATTTAAACACTATTCGACAATGTGAATATGCCCAAAAAAATGTTAAATCGTGACAAAACTAACCGTATAATACGACATCTCTTAGAGACGTACTTTCAAGTGCATAGCGGGCAATTTTTGGAGCGTGAACTTTTCTGACCTATACGGAGACAGCAAAGCAATAACATTCGGTTATAATGTGTTGACCGTAACGGGAGGAGAACTTCACCCGATAACATAAGCGTAAAAATGTCTGACCTTCAGTCGTTGTTCCTCGGTCCTCTCCAGGCGCCCGGAATGATATGCTTCAAGTTGTCTGAGCGACGAGGCAAAGGCTTCGTGGGCGGATTTTAATCTTTCGCGAAACTGCATGGGTTGAGGAAAAAACAAATCGGTGTGAGAAAATATTTCGCAACGATAGGATTCGATTGATGCTCTCCGAGCGAGCTCGGCAATTACCTGTGAACAAATGCTTTTTGCTAGCCTCCATTCGCTTAGGCTGGCGATCATGTCAGAGGCGACCTTCCGCTTCCAATCTGCGCTAATGTGTGGAGGCGTTTTCCCTGGCATGTTTTGGATCAACTGCGAATGCATCGACAACATGTTTAGTACACTGCGCTTTGACGGTTACATGTTCGGCTCAAGTGCGACTGATCTTACCTGCTTCATCTTATCCCAAAATATCCTCATGATTGTGGAACTCGTTTTTACTGTGACTTCAACTTGATAAGCAGCAGTTAAGATTTGCTAAAAAAAAAAAAATCGTTGCTTTATTAACGGTTTTAAAAAATATTATTACAAAAAATCGAAGAAGAAAAATCTGTTTTTTTTGCCTAGCACAAATGGTTATATTTCTTTCTTAAGTTCATTATCTGTGCTATTTTAAGTGTTTACTCATTACAGACTTGATACAGGGCTGAAAGTCTGTATTCTACAACCCACAAACGAAAAAAATAAACTTTTGACCGTGAAACGCAAAGTCGGTTTGCCAATGAACCTGTCTCAAGTATGGAATTGACGACCGAAATAAGAGCGGTCTCTGATAGTGTTCAAGGCCAGTCGTGATTAACGATGGTGCCGGGGTTAGTGGAAAATCACTTTAAGCCTAGCTAATTTGTATTAAAGATGTTTACTTTGAAATTTAAAAATGAATTACCTGCTTCAAGGCTGTGCTCGCATGGGCTGAATCACCGCCATCACGCAAAACGGTTTCCAGGCTTTCCAGGCAGCGCTGTAATGTTCCTAAACATAACAAGAATAGGGATTAGGCAACAACAAAACAAGTCTGATCTGCCCAAATTAAACACTTGAACTTTTGATTTAATGGAAAACTACCCAATACTACTAGATCATCAAAATTTGAAAGTATCGTGAGATAAAAATTTGAGAAGAAAACTTCTACATACCGACAACGCTTTCCCGCAAGCAATCAACGGATCCTATCAGCTTGGATGCAACGGCGGAGTTTAAGGCTCCAAGAACTAAATCCTGAATTTCGCCAGTACAGATTCTTAATTCCCTCGGTGATGAGATTCGGCCATCGGTAGGCACCTGAACACCTGAGCGTCAAGATGTTTAGATGTTAGCAGAAATCCAATGCACAGAAAAAAGCATAAGGTTTGGAAGGTTTCAAAAGCAATACCTTTGAACTCGTAGTTAGCTGCCTTCTCTAGTAATTCTTCTTTGGTGACCATAATAGTTTCTACAATCAGATCTTTGATCTCCTCTTGCTTCTTATTAGCAATCTCCAGCAGCGCATCGTACAACTCGCTCTCCTTCTTCTTGGCATAATCCAGTCTTTTAGGGGTGATTAGCAAATCCCTTGCCATGTCGAACGCGGCATTAATAAACATTTTTAGACACCGGTTGTGTGCGTTGTGCAGAACGCCAGCTTCGTTGACGATGCTAGATTGTAGCACATTCTTCACAAACGATACGATGTTGGGAAAACTGTCAAAGTTTTCGATAAATTCACTTTCGACCACCATGGGTCCACTAAGCCTTCGACAACGCCTGCCGTCACTGGGAACCATGTTCAAAAATCCTAAATAAAATAAGGATAAAAGGTCAAAGCACGATCTGAGTAGCTGACTTGTTATTTTGTAGTATTTGCATTTGATTTTAATTGCGTTATATAATAATAAACTTGCCCAAATCACATAGTTGTTGAAAAATGTCCAAAGAGCTAGCTGAGATTAATGGAGCTCGCTTCTTTTTGCCACTCCTTGTGGGTTGTTGCTGTTGCAACTGTAATCGGCGTTGTTTCTGACGCTCACTTTGGGCATGCTGCTCAGATTCGGTAAGCTCGGCCAGAGGAACGTTTCGCACTCGGATGAAGCAGACGGGTAAGTCAGGGTGTAAATTCCTGATCATTCTCAACTCTGCTATATCCTAATCATTGAACAATTGAAAGTCAACAATGAGAAATGAGATCATCAGAGATGCCAGATAGTTCAACAAACATTCAGCTCTTTGCCGAATCTGGGTTACAAGAACAATAACAGAATTTTGTCAAGCTTACGGAATATATAAATATTTAATGAAGCTCAGCATTCGATTTTGTAAAAACTCTGACACGGAAAACCCTGTTCAAGGTATACAAATTGAATATGCTAACAACATTTAAAAGAATGACTTAAAGAATGTGTTTGCCAAAACCAAATACGCCTTCCACAAGCTGAACTTAATTTTTTGGCGATTCTGTTTTAAAAAGCGCAACAGAGAGAAGGAGAATTTATTATAAATGTCGTGTTTTTACGGTGCGGGTTTTGCAAAAACAGACAATTCGTCTAGGGCCCGATTAAAACAGGAATTTACGTCAACTGTGTCATTTCCAAAATTTTCTACGTTTACGCAGCTTGACTCGCTCCACAAGCATTTCGAGGACACAGAAACAAAAGTGGCATGCTTACGCACAAAGCATATCTTGGATCAATATTTGCGTGCCAACGAGACCTTAGTACGCCCGTGTTGGAGCATCTGTCGATAATCTGAGAATTTCCCGCAACAACCTACTGCTGGCTTACCGTTTCTGATAGTGAATCTTCAGATATGGCGTAGATTACGACCGGCAGAACGCCGTCCAAGCACGATGCAAAGCTGGGTGCGAAATTGGCCAGCGTGCATGAGGGTGTGACGAGGACTTCGGAATTCTCCTTGAGTAGTGGATGCTTGAGTATAATCTCCAAATGAGCATGTTCCGATGCCGGGTCATTGCCAATCGCCTCGTTCATCTCCAGATCCACCTGGGGTATGGTCCTCCAGGGCTGCTCCATAGCCTGTAAATGCTCGATCAGTTCGAAACTGTCTGGGAGGGCCAGGCTTATCTGGGTGCACACCCCATACTTTATGCGGGCCATTCGCCAACTCCGACTGCTTTCCAACGTGCTCACAATCGGTAAAATGGTCTTGTTAAACAGTTCGTTCACAACGCTAATCTTCGCATTATAGTTCTGTCCATGAATGATGATGCAAGGCGTCCGTTCAATGGAGTTATTGATCTGTTCCAAGTCTTCCGGGCTGACTTGGGCAATTTCCAAATATTCTGCATAAAAGAACAAGTTTTGATTAAAACCTGACCTCATTAATTAACAGGTCATTTGAGCAAGCTCATATTAGCTTATTTTCTATTAATACATCAGGACAAGTTTTACCACAAAACTGTCATAATTTCATACTGTATGTAGAATAACAAATGAAGACCAACACAGTCCATTATAAATTATTCACAATCACAGTTATGAATTTCGAGGTAGCTTAAGTTAAAATTTAAAGTGTGCACAAGAGATCAAGAGTACAAAAAATATATTTTCCCCTCAAATAAAATCTCAATAATGACTATTTTTACAACTATATTTGTATAAAAAAGTGTGAACTTCAGTCAGTCAGAAGTAAATTCAGATTGTGTTTGAACATTATTTCCCTGTGAATAAAGATGATCTATGCCTCCAAGCAGGCTCACATTTCACTTTGGAAACAAGGGACTTGCATTATAAAATATAAAGCCTGTATCAAGTTTTTCATTTGTGTCATGTCTTAGTATAAAAATACATATTGTAATAGATTGTGAATATTATCAATGTAGTGCAAACTGCAAAATGCTGTAAATTTATGGTTAATTACACTAGAGTCCAGAATCAAGGACACGTATCTGAACAGAAAATTACCAAGTGTATCTCAGTCTGAAATAGTCTGAGAAGAAATGAATTAGAAGAATTAGAAGAAATGATTGTTCTCATCGGATAGCCCATTACAGCATTGAAAAAGTACTTTTTTTAGATTTTTTTTGTGTTAAATCTTGGGAAAATCCAACCTAGACAACGATTCTAGACAACATAACAGGAATTTAAGTAATTCAAAGACTTTTAGGTAGTCGCCCTCCAATGATTAATCCCACTTTACTAGCTAAGTGTTGTCAACATCAAGGATAAACTGATGGCAGCTGCCAAAT
This sequence comes from Ophyiulus pilosus, assembly GCA_033995625.1. Classification (NCBI taxonomy): domain Eukaryota; kingdom Metazoa; phylum Arthropoda; class Diplopoda; order Julida; family Julidae; genus Ophyiulus; species Ophyiulus pilosus. The sequence continues at coordinate 15,149 of JAUJYV010001193.1, forward strand.
TAGTGACCTTGACAAAGCAAATTTGAAAACAAATCACATCCAATGCACGTACACGTAGGTTGAGAAAATCATCCAGTGAAAACATCACCAGTTTCTAACAGCTCAAAAACGATGGCAACCACACAAGTAACGTATCAAAATAAACAAGGTTCTCCTGTCAGGTGTTTGGTCACATAACACACTGTTATGTTCTACATACAGCTGTTAAATATTACTAAGTCATATTCTATTCTAATATGCTACAAATATTAATTAAGCTAAGATAATTTGCTTCAACTTTCTTTTTTTATACAAGTGGACAGATCGACAGCATATTGTCCTAAGTCCTTTTAAAAAATTTAAAAATAACTTTAGAAAAATTGATTTAAGCTGATTAACTAACTGTCATATTTACTGGTGATATGCATGAAAATCCACAATGCACAAAGAAAATTAATTTTGGCAGGTATTACATAAGCAATAAATATGTATTCCAACAATGGATATGGGATAAAGTCCAAGGAGGAGTGACAGATTTGTAGCAGATGTTACATTAGTTTCTGTCACAAATGGGAAATTCCTCGGGACGAATTCGAGGAAATGTATAGAAAAAAAAATGCACTCCGCGTGTTTGACTAATGCAGTTAGAACATAGTTCAAGAAAGTTGCTCAATTATATAAAATACTGTACCCTATGACCTCAGATTCAGATAGTCCAACAGACAAAACAACAAATCGGAAATTCTAGCACAGCAGAAGACATTTCCAAATACAATTTCGGAATCAACTTTTTACTTTGTTTATCAGAAGTGAAATTTCTCTGGGCAAATTAAATATTTGAGTACTTTGAGTTTTACCTAAACAGAATTACATGTATGGTACTGAACGTCGGAACAACATGTTTAGACTCAGCTATGAACAGATCAACAAACTAACATATTTATTACCAAGAATTAATTTCTTGCAAACAGGTCATACTTTTTTTCATGGTTACATGTGGAGGTCCGAGGTCACAAAATTAACTATATAGCCAGTGGTTGTTACCACCCTTTCAAGCAGATAGTTATAAGTACGATTTTGCCTGATTTTTGGCTACAACGTACATCATCTCAGATTTTCTTGCTTGTCAATGCAAATCTAAAGAAAGCAAGTTACCACTTGTAAGCATCCAAACTCACCCACTTTTTGACAATCTCTATACGCAAGGGTGAGCATGGAATACAACTAACCAGACTTAACTACTTTCTTGGCCTGCAGCCAACAAGGTGAAATGTTTAAAGCACCGAACAACAGAAACCAGCTGACATTAGGCCTATTTCCGATCGATTTTTTACCCCGAATTAACGACTAACGCGCGTATGGCAAGCATTCCCGCACAAAGGGCAATTATCGACAACATCAACGCTTTCTTCGTTAGTTATAAAAGCATTTAACACGATCGAAAAATAGACGCAATAACATCGGGATCAACCAAAGCGTTTGAATACATGCAAAAGGCCCAGGGCGTGTACTATTTCCCACCAAACGCCATGCTAGTTTTGTCATTAATTTCCAGCGCTTCAATTTACCTTTATAAAAGGATCCATTGGCTCGAATTTCCTCCAACGTCTGTTGAGTATCTCTTATAAGTCTTTTCAAATAGCGCACATTTTTGTGATATTTGCTAATCTCAAACGGTAAGCTCGCAGCCATATCTTCGGCCGCCGCTGCTTCCTCTGCCGCCGCCGATGCATCGGCTTCTCCTTGCGATCCACAGGTGTCGGTAGAGTGCTGCTTCTCGCACGCCTCCTGGCGGCCCGTCGAAGTGCCATCTGGTGGCGGCGTGGTCAACTGTTGATGCTTGGGAACATGTCTGTGCTTGTTTTTGCCACTGCTTCCACCGCTGTTGTTGTTGTTGTTGTTGTTGTTATTATTGTTGTTGTTGAACTTAATTTTGGCCTCGTGTTTTATGAGACCGAAACTGTTCCTCCTTTTGTCGCTGGGCCTGAACAGGCAAGGGATCACCGCAGCCACGGCACACATTTGCGTAGCTGCGAACAAGTCAAAAGTTTGCAGTTTTATAAGGCGATAGGTGCTGCTCGAAAACTTTTTATATGCTCAGATTAGACTTCTGAACTCCGAATATCTAAAGATAAATGTAGTGGAGATAGATACGCTCCGGGTCATTCGTCGCTGTATATAGCTAGAAATTGCGAGCGACGATCGCTTATAAACCCTCGGCTATCGTACGGGCGTAGTATTATGCTAATGGAGTCAAGGGTCGTCCAATAGCAGTACACCATTCTCCCATTCATCTGCCTCTTTATCGGTAATCGACGATTATATACGGGAACTAGCTTCGTCCAGTTTTGTTTAAAGGACATCGGCGAGTGATTTTAATCTTAGTTTGCACGACATCCAGTCGCTCTGTTCTAGTCTCGAGTATCAGGATTCACATGGCGCCCGTCTTGGCTTTTTTTGCCTTTCACCACCAATTTTTGCTTGGAAAAAATAGTTTTTGGGGTTATAATTAGAGTCTGTCGTGGTTCCGTTTAGGCGAATGTGATCTCTGCTCAGATCTTGTCAACTACTGGATCGTAACAAGTTTACTAGTTAATTTTTTAAATTGTAAAATATTGACAAATGTAATTGGCAGTCGTGTAAACGTGTTCTCGATATTAATCCTGAATAAAATTCATCGAAACACCATGGTGGAAGTACATTTTTTTGGGCCCAGAAGCAACATTTATTTTTGGGCTCAGTTCATCCGTTGCTGCTGAATTTGCACCCTATATTCTGAAAATAATGGCCTATGGGCCCTCGGGGAGGAGCTATCAAGCCTGAGGTCCTTAAGCATTTTCTTACAAGATATAGTTACCCTGCTGATAAACTCATTTGTTGTTGTTGTTGAGTGAGATAAGAGTGCAAAGGCATCTAGAAAAGGGCCAGGGGTGGACTGGCCTGCAAAGATTTCCCAGTCTGCGCCCTACCCTTGAGAGAGAAATGGCGCCCCTTTAGAGGATTGAACAGGGGGCAGTAACACCCTATATATGAATTCTGAATGAATAGTTAATGCTTCCTTGATACTTTTTCCACCCACATCCACCCTTCCAAACCGGGTCCAAGGCGGTGAATGGGCACTCTAGGGATAGAAGTAAAGGTAACCAAGGACAAGGGCACATGTGATATGTTAATGTGGATGATTTAGGCCTCAGGGTACTTTATATACAGTTTTCTTGAAACACGATACAAAACTAAAACAAAAAATGAAGATGTAAATTGAATAGTTTATGATATAACAGTCTATGAAAATACTTTTTGTTAATGTACTGTATTTATGAAATAAAAAAAAGAAAGGCCCAAAACTTTTGCATAAAAAATGACAATGTTTTACACGTTCTAAAACGTGGAGGGTTCAAAATTGTATATTTACAAAGTTTTTAAGGCCGCATTTAATTTACTAAAAGCTTTTTTAACATAATAATTTCCTCTTTATCTGGGCCACATCGACCTCTTTATCAGCACATATGTCGGGATGAAAATCGCAATGAAGTCAGCATATCAGATTATGAGAAAACATAGGCTTAACAGATTCGATTAATCGCGTACATAACGGATAATTTCGTATGTTGGTTGAAATAACAAGACAAACACTGGCGCTGTTTATACGAACAGGAACAAAGTTTTGTTGGAGTTCTCTAGAAAAATGGTAACGCAATACCTTTTATTCGCAATGATGTTTGTCACTTGACTTGGCGCCATCATTATTCCACCATTTTTGTTAGACCTGCAGAGATCTATTGCAGAATAAATGAAATCTTACACTTATTCAAGAAATAAAAGCTTATTTGCGACGAAATATATGGTTCTCAAAGAGCACTGGGTATCGATGAGTTGAAAAACACACTATTGCATATCAAAGACGTGTACAAAAAAAAATGAGCTCTGGATTTGAGTAAACAACATGTGAGCATTGTGAATTTAGTTGTTTTCTTGTCCAGCAAGTTCAATAAGTCTTTATCAATCGTTTGTTTTCCATGTGTATTTTCCATCAGCAAAATGATAATAAATGTCAATGGCACAACGGAATTAATGATCTAATTTACTAACTACATGGGGTCCATGTGTCTTTTTCGTGAATGGAAAAATCTAAAATGAGGTTTTTGGCACTTTAACAGCAATTTCTTTATGGTTATAGGGTCGGTTTTTTTTAGACATGTTCTTCTGGATAATATTTGAACATTAATGAGAGATTTTAGTCACTGATATGGTTTTGAAGAACCCCTCGAGTCAAGGCTAAAGTTTTAAATATCCCACTTTTGACTGTACAGAGTTAGAATAAAAGCTCATCAATTTTGGTCACAAGTTCTTTAGTCACGCAAAGCTATTATATATAACATTAATTAAAACTACAAAGTAACCCAACTTCGAACGTCAAAGTCCTCTTTTGATACCCAAAAAGTTTTCCTTTTTAAATTATCCTATAAAGTTCACCATTTTAATAGGACAAATTCGAGAAAAATGTAACGTGAATCTGTCTGAAATGGATCAATTAAAAAACTAAAGCATAAACGATGAAGAAAAATAATAAAGAAATAACATATCACAAACAACTTTTTAAATATACTGTATATAAATTAAAGTATAAACGTATACAAAGTCATGTCTAATAAAGAAAAATTTCCAAAAGAGAGTTTGAGCCAGCCAACGTTAACGAAACGATAATGATAACGCGAAGCATGGCATTCCAATGACATTCCGGGCTACCAGTGCTGTCTCTCGTTACCGTTATCGTTTCGTTAACGTTAGCTGGCTCAAACTCTCTAATGTCAACTCAATGGTCGGACGAACCAAGTTTGGGTCAGTCCTAAATTACCTCGCTCATGTCGATCCGGTTTTCGACAATCGTACATAACTTATAGTTTCAAGTAAATATTGTTGATATTCACATATCAATATGAAGAATGACTTGGCCAAAGTACTGGCCACTGTCCCATTTTACGGTATCTGTAGTTTAATAACAAAGGGTTGAACTATACTCACTAGAGGGCCAAAGTCACTGGTTATGACAACCCTCGTGACAGTGGTTTTAAGGAAATTTACGTCCAGTTTTGTAAAGGTTTTATAGCCTTATAAACGGGTGAAAATGTACCAGTTGATTAAGATCATAGTCAACATAAAAAATAGAACACAATTCTAGAGTGATTAAAATATCTGCCATATCAGACATAAAATATAAAGTACGTGCAATTTTCAATATATACATTATATATTGTAATCTTAGTCGGGTCACAACTCAAATAATCTCACTGAGGAAAGTTTACACAAAAAATAGCACGACAAATCAAATATGGTAGTGCATTCAGGAATTGCGTCTACAAACTGGATATTGAGGTCATTCAATTCAATTCAATTCAATTCAACTCAGTACCCTACAGTCAGCAAATAAATGCCATGTGGTAGGGGGGTCGTAC